>JAAGNO010020937.1:0-15567 GCA_033439905.1 Ceryle rudis | reverse complement strand
CAGGAGGGGGGGTTTGCCTGGCAGCAAGGTTGAGGGATGGTGTCAGGCAGGAAACAGGGGTCTGCCCCACCATCCCCCATCCCACGGCCCTACCTTCTCCACGTCGTCCTCCTCCACCTCCAGGACAGCACCATCATGGTCCAGCTTCACCTTCACCTTGCCCTCGGGCAGGGTGCTGCCATCCTGTGGCCGCATCTGGCTGCCTGCGAGGGCCACAGGGTGCTCAGCAGGGCTGTGACAGCTGCCCTCCTGGGGACACTGTAGCCAGGCCGAGGGTGCTCACTGTGCCATGGGAAGGAGGGGGAACCCCATGCCCTGGCAGCACCGCGCTGACTCCTGACTCACCCAAGGAGAAGCCATCCCTGTGCACCAGCCACACCTTCTCAGTCTCATACCAGGCCTCCTCAGCTGCTATCTGCTCCTCTGTCTTGGCCTGTGGGACAGCAGGACGTGGAGTGGTCGTGGTCAGCTGCCCTCCATCCCATCTCACACATTCCCCACATCCTGGGGGCTGGAGGGAGTGGGGCTGCCTGGCCAAGGGCCACATGCCAGGCAGTCATGGCCACCCTGTGCAAGTCCCAAGCCCACCCAGTACATGTGCCCACTACCCCTGGGGACCTCAGAGAGCTTTGGGCTGCAGAGACCACCATGGCCCTGCCGCAGCTTGGGGCAGACACAGTGGCCACAACAGTGCATCCACCACAGCCACCTTGGGCAAGGCTGGAGGGGCCGAGCTCCCAAACCATAGCCCAGAGAGAGGTACCCACGACAGCCACATGCCAGGATGCAGGGACACTGGGCATGCTGCGGGGACATGGGGCATGCTGCAGGGACATGTTGTAGGGACACAGGACACACCGCAGGGACATAGTGGACGGATAGAGAACACAGCACAGCGACGGCAGAGACCAACATGGGACACGCCGGGTTGACACGACCAACACAGCAGGGATGTCCCCGCCACCCAGAAGAAAGGCGAGCCCCAGAGCCAAACCTGAGCTGCAGCTGGGACAGGGCCAAAGGGAGCTGCTGGGGCATCATCCGCTTGACCCTGGCAAGGCCAAGAGATGGGGCGTGAAGGTGAGCAGGGTTAATCTCTGCCCTGCAGACAGCACAGAACTGGCAGGGGGAAGCAAGTGAGGGCAAAGCACCACTGTGCCAAACCCTCCGAGTGTTCCCAGTGCTATAGCCACCGGTGTGGCCAGCAGAGTGGCAGGTTCAGCACTGTACTGGGGACACACAGAGCCGAGAAGGACACTGTCCATGAGGCTGTGCCGCTGAAGCCATGGGACTGGGGCCCGCTGCACCGACCCGCTGTGAGCTCTGCCAGCACCACGTGCCATGGCTGCCTGGGCACGAGCCATGCGCCCTGCCTATGCCAGGCGCTCTGCCTGTTTCCATCCTGCTTTGCATTCCTGCCCATCCCAGATGTGCCAACACCACTGAGAGCACCCTCCCAAGATGCCCGGCTCCCTGGCACGACCCCACTATGGGAGAGGCACCCAGCCCCGGCCACCCCGGCACCCTCCAGCCCCGTGGGTGACATGGGAGCCCACGGAGCAGGGCGGGACGGGGAAAGCCTTACGCTCCAGCATGAGGCGCGGGCGCAGATGCCAGCCCAGCGGCAGACAGAGGACGGCGGGGGGTCACCGGCGGAAGCAGAGGGCTCCTGAGGCCGGGGGTACGGTACCTGGCTGGGTGCCGAGGTGGAGACGGCGGGGTCCAGCTAACAGCAGCAAGGAAGGAGGAGAGAAAGAAGAGAGGGGGTGAGAAGCAGAGAGCAGCAGAAGCATTGCCACACGCCACAGGGCCCAAGTACGGCCACAACCCCAACAGCACTGCCTAAGCATCGCCCTGTGGCGGGCAGTCATGCCCAGGCTGCCATAGGGATGCCACCAGCAGGGGCTGCTGGGCATTGCACATCCCCATGTCTGGGCACGCTGGTCCAGGCAGCAACCCCAAACCCACTGGCATCCCCTGGCATCCCCGGTCATCCATTCCCTTCTGCTGGTGCCACCCAGAGAGGGACCACGGGGCTGACAGCCCAGCAGAGGGGTACAATCACCCTGTGTGGAGCACACAGCACAGCTGGGACAGCCACATGCTGCCCACATGTCCCCATCCCCAGGCAGGCGGCACACAAGTGCCAACGGCCCTGGAATTACAGAAGCGGTGAAGATCCTCTCCAGCCGGCGCTGGGCCTCCTCCGACGGGCTCAGCTGGGACGTGGGGCCAGGGGCAGCCTGGAGGCAGAGCACCATTAGCACCAGGCTGGCTGCCCCACAGCCCCCCCAGCTCCCACCAGCCCAGCACCCATGGCACGCAGGTGCCAGAGGGGCTATCACAAAGGCTTTCCCAGCCCTGCAGCCCACCAGTGCGTGGGGGGTACCAGGGCGAAGGCTGGTGCAGACCAGTGCATGCCAAGGCTGGCACAGATGGGATACCGGTGGACACCCCACAGTGCCTGAGGACTGGGGTCCCTGCTCCCACACACCTGCTGAGGGGGTGCTGGGGTGTTTTTCACGGGGGCCAGACGCTTCTCACTGGATTGCAGCTTCTTCTCCACATGAGCCAGGGGAGACACAAGGAGCAGCGTGACGGGGCGGCCGCAGCACACACAGCTACCCCTAAAAAGTGACCCTCACCCAACACCACACACCCCAAAACCACTGCAAACCATGCGGGTGAGCTAACACCATGCTGTGCCGGGCGGTATGGCCCTGCCATTGAGTTAGAGCATCTCCCGCCCTGCACACACACCGGTACCTTGTGCCTCTCCAGGGCAGTGGGTTTCGGAGCAGATGCCTTTGCCAGCTCCACTTTCCCTCCCGAAGGCTGCACCAGTGGCTCCAGCTTGGTTTCGGCACCCGGGGACTGGGATGACTTCGTGTGTCCCCCGGCCGGCTCGGGGGACTTCTCCTCCCGCCTGTCCCCTGGCCGGAGCCGCAGCCGGTGGTCTTTGGTTTTGCCCTTTGCCATGAGGGTTTTGAGCCCTGCTGAGATCTCATCCTTGGGCTCTGGCCTGGTGGGGGCTGCTGGCATGGCAGGGGGAGGCGGCGCAGTGGGGGGAGGCGGGATGGTGGGACGACCTGTCTCCTCCTTCCGTGGGGGTGGCACCGGCCCGGGAGACTTGGCATCTCGCACCGGCTCAGGAGACTTGGTGTCTCTCCCCGGCTCCTTGGCACTGCCGGCATCCTCCCCAGGCAGGACTTTGCGGACCACCTTGCGCACCACCCGGACCACCCTGCGGTGGGACAGCCCCTGGCCATCGTCCCCCTGTGCCTCAGCAGCTGGGCCCTCCAGCCCGTTCACCGCTGCCCCGTTCAGCACTGGCTCGGGGCTCTTCTGTTGCTCTGGGGGTGGATCGGGGCTCTTCGGGGTCTCTGGATTCGGGGGCTCAGAATTCAGGGGTGCAGATGCTACATCCTTTGGGCTCTCTGACTGTAGCCATAATGATACTGGTGTCAGTGGAGGTCTGGTAGCGCAGTGCCTGCCACCACAAGCACCCACTGCTTGGGACAAGGTGGTGCCTGGGGCTTTGTGCCTTGTCGTAGGAGCACAGCTCCCAGCCAGACACCAGCACCGAGGGACGAAGCAGCCAGTCTCCTTCCCCAGCCAACCTACAGCCCTCACCCAGACCCCAGGGCAGGGAGTGACGGTGGCCTCCCCAGACCCACACGCAGAGACCCATTGACCCTTGGGCTGCCAGTACCGGGGAAAAACCCAGTGCTCAGGGCACCAGCAGCCCCTCTGCAACGCACAGGGCAAGCCACGAGATTTTCCCCACCAACAGCTTTGGTGGGTAGCACAGGAGCTGGTACTGTAACCACGGGGTGGGCACCAACCTGCCATCCCATGCAGGGCAGGGATGAGCCCCAGGGAGGCAGAGAGATGGCTGCACGCCCACAGCTGAGTACCCCTGCCGAAAACACCCATTGCCCTCCACGCTGCCCTGAGCAGCCACCATCACTCCCCATGGACTGGGGAGGGATGCTGAGCCACAACCCTCCATGATGTCCCCAAGTTCTGGCACGGGGTCTGTTTCCACCAAGGGCAAGCCCCACCCCTGACAGCAGCCCCCCTGCCCGTGCCCTGCAACACTTACAGCCCCATCCTCCTTCCCGGGTCTTTTCACAGCTAAGGATTTGTCCTCGTCCTTGACCTGAGGGGTCAGACAAACAAGAGGAGCGTGTTTCAGCCCACTGTGGGGCCTCACTGATGGAAAAGCCACAGGGACCAGGAAAAGCTACCAGAACCACTCCATGCCAGGGGGACAAGAAGCTGCTGCATGAAAAAGCCCCAGTGTGCAGCCTGTCACAGCCCAGGGGATGGAGACGTGTCCTTCCAGGTTTCCCCGCAGTTGAAAACATGGGGGGAAGCACAGAGATGTGCCCACTATGACAATTCCCAAAGGCCTGAGAGGGAAGTGCACTGCCCGCCTGGCCCAGACCCCCTCCTCACGTGCCACCAGTGGGCAAGCTGATACACAGAGCCCTGTCACCACTCCCCACAGGGGCTCTGCCATTCCGCACGTCACCCCGTCAGGCGTCACAGCCTGTTTTAAGTGTCACCAGCTAATCTCTGCGGCAGCCACACCGTGGGAGGTGCCAGCTCCCTGCCGAGCTGGGCAACCAGTGGTCTCCAGCAGGGTGAGCAGCTAAACCCTCCGGTGCCACAGGCCATGACTCTGAGCTCTGGGGCTCGGCTGTGACACTGCGGTGGCAGCATGTGGTGCACATCATGGGCAACACTCCCCGACGTCTCGCAGTGTGTTAGGTGCTGACCCAGCCACTCACAAAGCGCTTGTTAGTGATGGCATTAGTAATGGCATGCGTGGCCACAGCGGTGATGGCAGCCGTGCCACGGCAGGGTAGGGGGCAGCTCCCTGTTTGCTCAGCCTGGCTCCAGCACAGTAGCACAGTGAAAGCCTGGGAGCATTGCTCCGAACATGGCACTGGGCAAACTGGGGGAACTGGTCAACAGCATGCAGCAGTGTGACCCAAATGTGGGGTGCAGGCAAATGACCAAGAGACTTCCCTTCTGCTCCCAGAATGCAAAACGGGATGAAAACGCCATGGTGATGTCTCATGGAGCCGCAGCCCTGGCTGGGGAGAGAGGGAAAGGTAAGATGGGCCGGGGCCGGCACACAGGATGCTGAACTGTGGCACAATGTGCGAGCATGTGCCCTTCCCTGACAGGCCTGGGAGCCCAGGACCCTCGTGAATGGGGGCCTGAGTCTTCTTGGCCCCACTACAGGCAGTGCCTATAGGAAGGGCTCTGGGGACAGGCAGGTGGCCAGGCTGAGACCCAACAAAACTCATTCTGCAAAAAAAGCCCCTTAGTCAGGGAGCAGGACCGTGCCCCTGTTCCCTCAGGACGGGCCAGCCCGCTGAAGTAAGCAAATGCCAGGGTGAGGGAAGGGTTATTTTCTGCCCCAGGCACCCTGCTTACCCGGCCAGCCGGGGTTTATTCTGAGCCTGACCCTGTGCCAGTAGCCGGGCAGCCCCAGTGGGGACCCACTGCACCGGCTAATGCCACACTCCCAAACTCCAGGCAGTTGAGAACTCCCCCACCCAGGGCCAGGCACGGTGTGGAGGAGCCCCCAGCCACTGAACAAACCTGCCTATGCAGGGGTACATTGTCCTGTCCCCAAGGGTTCCCCTGTAACCCCTGTCACCGCAACATGAAATGCTGATGCCCAGAGCACAGGCTGGGCAAGGGGGTCCAGAGATGAACCTGCCTATGGTTTGGAGCCCCCAGACCCTCTGCCCACAGCTCTCCCACTTCCACACAGACTGTCACTGCTCCAAAGGTCCCCAGAGAGCACTAGTGTTGGGGTGCCCAGCCACCAAAGTGCCCCAGGGGTGGGTGCAGCCTCACAGCCCCTGACCCCAGTGCTGGGACTGGCTCCCACATTCCCCACTCATGCTCCCCCATGCCAAACTGGTCACATCAAGGGTCCCCACCTTACCGCAGGGTTGGGGTGAGCCGGGAGCGGGGTTTCCGCCGGGGTGAGCGCGGCGCAGCGCGGTGGGAGAGGCACTAACGGGGCGGCAGCCGGCGGCGCAGGGACAGCTGGACTGATAGGGCCACCCTAAAAATAGCCAAGGAATGTGAGGCCCCCACCGGCGCGCGCAGCAGCCGGAGGGAGCATCGGGGGGGACATGCGGGCAGTGGGGCCTCGCCACCACCACTGCCACCAGTACCGCCGCCGTTGCCGCCGGAGGAAGTGATGTGGGCTGGCGGCAGCCGGACGCTGCGGGGGAAACTGCCCGGCCGCCATCCCACTGCTCATCCTGGGGGGAGTGGGGAAAGACCCTCCAGGACCAAGTGCAGCTGCGGGGCCGGGGGTGAGCCAGGGAGGGTCCTGAGCCACGAGGAATGGGGTTGTACCCCAGGGTGCCACAGTGGGGTGCCTGGTGTTGGACCACGGTGCCTGGCATTGTGCCAGGCAGTGCAGACCTGACACTGCTTGCTCCTCCCTTTGCTTTCCCATGAACACAACAGCCCCCCAAAATGCTCTCAGAGACTGACACGACCGTGTGCCAGCCCAGCAGCCCCCCAGCATGACACAGCAGACCATGGCAAAGCTGCTTTCATGGCAAAGCTGCCTCTGGAAGTCCAAGGTCTCCCTGGAAACAGAAGGAGTACGGCAAGGGGCCGGGGGCCTCCCTGCGCGGGGGCTGCTGGGAGGAGGCTGGTGGCAGGGAGCCAGGCACTGGCAGTGTGGAGGAGAGACAGTGATCACACGGGCATGGTGGGGACCCCAGCAGCACCTGAGCAGGTCCCTGCCTGTCTCCTAGGACACAGATGTGCCCCAAGCCAAAACCCATGCCCAGAGGGAGCAGGGGGTCCTGGCCTGACTAGGAGAGTTGTACGAGTGGCAGGCTGGAAATCCTTGTGCTGGGGACACCAGCACTGGGCCATGTCCCTCCTGGCCCACGTTACTGACAGCTTTGGCAACACTGCCCTGGGGCTGGCACCACACGGCAGTCCTGGCCCCTCTCCGCACTGGGCACGCACTGGAGAGATGCCAAAGCAAACACCCTTGGTAGGGCTGTCACAATGCAGTGGAGGGTGCCCATAGTGCTCCCAGGTAGTGCTGGCAGCAGCCACTGGGCTATCAGCAGAAAGTCACAGTCACGTTCCCTGACAGTAGGAATGAAGAGGGTCTGGTGAGGGCACCAGCTCGGTCCTGGCACACAGAGCCACCACAGCCCCTCCACAGTGAGCCAAACCTGCACAGACCCAGGCGATGCAACATGGCCCTGCCATCCTGGGCGTTCCTGAGCATCCCTGAGGCAGGGCCCAGAGTGACACTGGGGAGGAGCCCAGCTCCTACCAGCCATCTCCACCAGGACCCCTTGCCCAGCCATGCAGCCATGGCAGTGTGTCTGCCGGCCAGCAGATTCCTCTCATTCATCCACTGGAAACTTGAGGACCCCCACACTGGGGACGCCCCAGCAGCACCATCCCTATAGTGTTGGCAGAAGAAGAGCCAACCCAAGAGCCTCCCTTGGAGGAAGTGTGGACAAACACACAAAGTGCCTCTGGCATGATGGCCACACTGAAGCACAGTGAGCCTTGCACCCTCTGGACAGCAAACTCCAGGACCAGGTCGCCACAGTCAAGTGTGTCACGTGGGGTCTGCTAGCACGGCCACCACATGCCTGTGGTCCCACCGAAGTGCTGGAGCAGGCAGAAGCGTTTTTGGAATATTTCTGTCCGGCCGGCGCACGCCTGGGCCCTGCCAGAGGAATTTCGCCGGTAAATAAATAAATAGAAGCATGGAGCTGAGCCAGGCTGGCTGCCCCATGCCGGGAGCAAGGCTGGGACACGGTGGGGAGGTTTCACCCGATGTCCAGCCACGCCATGCTGCTGGCCAGCCCCCCACAGCACTGACAGCCCCCCCAGACACAGCGGGTGCTGCCCCTGCCCAGGTCTGGTGTGGGTCCAGGGGTGGTTTGGTGTGGCTCCCACCAAGGGGGTTAAATCCTGTGCGGTACACAGGGAATCCAGCACCATCCCTGCTCCAGCCAGGGAGGGACTTCCAGAGCAACAGCCCAAAATATGTCTATAATTTCCTGTTTCAAAAAGGATCATTTTTATTTAAATTAGGACCAGAAACATTCCAGGGAGCTTAGCAGGGCCTGGGGGAGAGCTGGGCCTCCCTCCAAGACAGCACCTTGCAGGGTGAGGAACCCCCAAACATACCCTGAACCACAGCCCTGGCTCCCCAGCACTGGCAAAGCCATGGTGCATCCCCCTGCTGCACCCCTGCACCATGACACCCTGCACCAGGACATGCCCATGCTGTGGTGGCACCTGAAGATACCACAAACATGGGCACTGCCACCCCTCGGGCTGTTCTCCTCTGGCTGATGCCATCTAACTGCACCAGGACCCAACATGAAGCCGTAAGCTGCAGCATCTCCCCCACAGCCCCAAGGGCACCGGTATCTCCTCTTCCCCCTTTCCCAGACACATCACCACGCTCTTGGCTGGCACAAGCACCTCACCAGCCCCCGTACACTGGCATCAAACACGCACCTGCTCCTTCGCCAGCATGATGTAGAAAGGGTGGCAGCAGTGCCCCACAGCCCCATCTGGCCAGGGGTTATCCTGGTGGCAGAGCTGGCATTGCCCAGGCTCCAGGAGGAGCTGCCAGAAAGCCAGAGCTCCAGCTCAGCACAGACTCCACCCTGCAGTGCCAGCAGGGAGCACATGGAGCCCCGTGGCCACTGCCACAGCCTCACCGTGGCCACCCTTGCTCCATCCTGGCCACCACTCCACAGGGCCATGGCCCCAGTGCGCTGAGCATGGCTCTCCCCAGTGCAGGCGACCTGCCCCGTGGGCACAGGCACCCTCCTCTCCCTAAGGAAGGCTTGAAAATACACTAAATCCCTGTCATAAGCTAAACCAACACCACACTGTTGCACCCCCTGCCACCACAGAGGGGGTCCAGCCCTGCTGGCTGTCGACATCTGGGGGGCCTCCACTGGGATGCCAACTGGCCAGGATGCTGGTTATAGCCTGCGGCAGGGTCAGCAGAGCCGGGTGTCTCACACAAGAGATGTGGGTCACCCAGCCATTAAGTTTCTATTTATACAACACCAGCCACACACCGCAGGGTTGTGCACGCCATCGGCAGCTCCCGTCCCCCAGCACGCCACACTGCCCTTCCTGCTCCCCGTGGGGGGATCCCGACGTGGGGAGCTGATGTGGGCAGCAGGGCAGGCAGAGCCCCTCCTGCAAAGCAGCGTTAGGGATTTCCCAGCAGTGAGGAGCAAATCTCCTTTCCCTGATGGAATGTGCTGCCTCAGTGACTGGACACGGACAGACTTCCCGCAGGTGACACTGAGCTGGGCTCTCCCAGAGCCCCTCTGTCAGGAGGAAGACCAAACTCAACACCACACTAAGTATTTAGGGGAGCAAAACCCAACGGTGCTGTTTTGCAAGCCCTGATGCAAACCCGCCCTTCCAGCCACTCTGCCACCCTGCGGCACAGGCTGGCATCACCCCTGAACACCAGCCACAGCCTCCCCCCTCCTCCCCGTGCATCACTCCCAATCAGAGCATCCCCAGCACCGCTGGTTCCCACGGCCGCTGCCAACCCAAACACCCACTGCCAGGATGCTGGCAGCCGTCAGAAACCCAGGGCACCAGCCCCGCAGCGAGGACGGTGTTACTCACATCCCAGGCAGCGCGGCGTGTCCCCTGGCCGCCCCGCAGCCAGCAGCGGCTCAGCTCGCTCAGCTCCAGGATGGGCTGCACCTTCAGTTGCACTGTCTCCCCGGACTGCCGGATCATCTCCACAATCTCATCTCGGGATTTATTCTCCACATTTCGCCCATTGATCTCCACCAGCCGGTCACCTGGCACCAAACCCAAAGCCAAGTCTTTGGTGCCGGCTCCAGGTTCGGCAAAGTGCACGACACGCCGGTACACCTGCCCGTCGGGCGCCCGGTCCAGCATGGTGGTGCGGCGCAGAGAGAAGCCGAAATCACCGGTGTTGCGCCTCTGCAGCTCCAGCTGCCGCGGGGTGGGGGGCTGCGGAGGCACCAGGGCGGGCAGCCGGAGCTCGGCAGGGAACCTCTTGCCCACAAGCTCCAGCACCCTGGCATGCAGGGAGGTGGCAGGAGGGGTACATGGGTGTCCTGGGGGGACCCCTTGCTTGGTGAGCTGTGTCTCCAGCATGCGCACCTCCACCTGTGGGGAGGGGGCCGCCGAGTGCTCAGAGGGGGTGGATGTCTCTGAGGTGCTCTCATCCCGGCTCTTCTGGGAGAAGGAAAAGCGTTTGACAATCATCTGGGAGTTCTGCTTGGCCAATGAGCCAAACTTGGCCGCCCGCTGCAGCACCGAGCCCTTGAAGTTTGCATCGTCCACCTTGAGATCATCGCTGGAGCTGGCCGTGCTCAAGTGGCCTGAGTCCAGGATGACGCTGCCCCGGTTGCTGTCGGAGTCGATGTCCGTGAGGTGCAGGTCAGAGCCACTGGCCACCTTGATAGGGATGGGGTTGGAGATCTCCAGGCGGGTCTTGGAGTCCCGCTTGGAGGCACGGTTGAGGTTGAAGAAGCCCCGGCGCATGCTCATCTCCTCCAGGCTCTTGAGCTCAGCTGCTGACATCCGCTCCTTCTTCTCCTTCTTTTCTTTCTTCTCCTTTCGGGCCCCATCCTTCTCTTTGTCCTTCTTCATCAGGTTGAACATGGTGGAGTGGTGCTCTGGGCGCACTCGCCCCCACGTCAGGTTGCTGGGTCAGGATGCTGGTCACAGCACAGCCGCCTGTCTGCAGAAGGACAGACAGGCAAAGGTGCCATCAGACAGCAGCATAGCCAACACCCACCCCCTCACCCCTTGCTCCATCCCACCAGTCCCCCTAGTTGCCACCTCCAGCCTCAGGCCGTGTCCCAGCATCCCCACCCTCCTCAGGGACAGCAGCACCATGGGGCTCTGACACTGCCCTGGTTGTTGTGTCCTTGCCCTGGCCAGGCACCAAGCCCCAGAGAAGCAGCGAGGGTGGCCCTGCACCCCCAGGGATGCCCCAAAAGAAGCCCATCAGCCTGGCACCCCTGCGCACCCCTATGCCAGCACCAGGGCTGGCTGCAGGCAAGACCCCCAGCATCTCCCACAGCTTGGGAACTGTTTTGGAGCAGCACGAGCAGGCAGAGAAGGATTTCCCAGCTGCATTTGCTGTGGTTCTCACTTGTGCAGATGCTCACAGGGCAAAGCTGCCCATCCCTGCCGGCTGCAGAACCACCAGCGTCTTGCTTGCCGGCTCAAAAGCCCCTTGTTGAAGAAACAGAGGTCCCTCTGCTGCTCATACCAACCCCGGCCACCACAAAGCTGCAGGGGACAGCCGCTGGCAGTGTCCCCACTGGGGAGGGAGCAGGAAACACGGCACTAAGCAAAGGTTGCTTTAATAAACAGGAACCTGTAAAATCACATCCCTCCCAAACACTGATAAGTGTCTAATTTTAGCTGGGGAAATGTAGAAACTCATGACGCTGCCTTCGACCTCCAGGAACAGTCGCTCTTTCATTTGGGCATCCCGCGCAGGGCAGGGAGCACCCAGACAGTGGCAAAACCACAGCCTGACAGAAACCCTGGCCCTTGCCTCTTGAAAATCCTCTGTGCACCTAGCACCTTGGGGTACCCACAGCTTCTCCCTGCACAAGGCTGCTACAGGACCCATCTGCCCCCCAGGGAAATCAGCGCCCAACAACCCCCCTCAACTTCCATTGAGCGCTTGTGCTGTGTATAAACAATTCCAAACAGGAGCAGACGGCTGGCAGTGCCGTGCGGGACAGACCAACAGCTATATATAACAGGGCAGGAAGCCGCACAGGAACATAACCTCGGCACAAAGGACAACAGGAAAACTCCCCACGTTCAAAGCATCTGTTTTAGAACTCTCTAATGGGTGCAGGGATGAGGTCTGGGCAACCTGTGGAGATGGGCAGAGCTGCCCATGCTGGCAGTGCAGGCTCTGTGGACACCCAGGGGTGCATGGATGCCACACTGTGCCATGCCATGGCAAGCTGCACCCTGGCTCCAGTGCAGCATCAGTGCTGCATCACTACTACTGCCTGGGCCACCTCTCTGCAAGGGCACGTGGTCCCTGCTGTCCCTGAATGCACCCAGAGCGAGCATGGCCTCCCTGTGGCAAAGCCACACAGGTTCAGGGGATGGTAGAGGACTGCCCAAACCCCACCACACCTCGGGGCTGTGGCAGAAGTACACATGCCCAGGAGAAGCCCAGCTCCAAGGCAGGCAAGGGCAGAGCTCTGCAAGCCACAGCACAGTGCTGGCCCCTGGCACAGGATACATCCTAGGCTGTGAGAGGAAGCAGTCAGAGGGACAAGACTGAGCACACAGCATGGCTGAGTGGCTGCATTTGCCAGCTCCAAGCCAGAGAGAGTCCGGTCCACAGCCAGAGGGGCTGCCATGCCTCTGCCCACACCTCTCAGCCCCAGGGCTCAGACTGTTCTGCCCTCCCCTGCAGCACCCTGGGCATGTCCTAGACCCACAGCCAGGACCTGAGCTGGGCAGGACCCCAAAGCGCCTGAAAACAAGCCAGCTCCTTCCTCCTCTCCCACAAACACCAGCTGTGGGGCAACCACTGACCTGACCCTGGGGACAGCACAGCTCCTTCCCGTGACCCGCAGCAGGTGCTGCTGGCAAAGGGCCCCATGGCCATTCTGTTATGGGGGCTGCTCTCTGCCAGCTCACTTGCAGTGGTGCCAGGGCCTGAGCACAGACAATGGCAGAGAGGGAACCACCTGCACCCATCCCTGTCCCCCCACTGTGACACATGCCACTGGTACCCCAGCTGCCTGGGCATCCCTGAAGCAACATGTCCAGGGGGATGCAGAAAGCGCTGCACCCCCAGGACTACCCTGCGCTCAACCCATGGCAGAGAGGGGGGCTGCTGGGACCCCTTCTCAAGGTCGATGGAGAGGGGCTCTCTGGAGCAGAGCCACTTGCCAGGCAGGTGCTGGTTAGAGCCGAGGCACTGGGAGGCAGGCAGGCAGGCAGGCAGCCAGCACGCTCTTTGTCCTCGGTGGTTTCTCTCCCCTGCACACACGCTCCCTCCCGGCCTTTGTATGCTCAACAAAAAGGGGGAACAAGCGTTACCATCTGCATCACTAATCAGGCAGCGCCAGCAGCCCACGGCCTGGCCACGTGTGCCCCACACAAGGCTGCTGCTGGCAGAAGGGAGCTTCATGGGCTGGGGCAAAGACCCCAGCACAGCATCCCTCCCGCACCCACATCTCTGGCCCACTCCATCGCCGTTTGCTCCCTTTTCCCAGAAGGAGGCTCCTGCCAGCAGCACACGGATGCGCTGGGGATGCCAGGTGGCTGCAGCCTGAACATGGTGAGCAGAAGGCGGTTGCTGAGTGTCTCCCTGCTCCTGAATCAGACCCAACGTGCCTTCCCTGACTCAGTCCAGGCTTGCTCTGGGATTACACTTCGCCAGGCGTGTTCGGGGCAGCGGCATGTATGAGCCATGACAGGGGAGGGAGAGGCACCAGCAGGCACCGGCTGTACCCGTGGATCACACGCAAGGATGCTACTGCGACACCTGGCTGACAAGGAACAGCGGATGTCACCCTGGAAGGGCCAGGTGGCAGGAAGGGAGACCCACCTCAAGGCCTCCAAACCCAAAAACTCTCCTCAAGTCACCCAAGCAGGAGTGAGGGAGATGCAATACTTGTCTCTCCACCATGTCCCCCTAGTCCTCCACCACAGCCATGAGCCCCTGCATCCCTTCCAGGGTGCAGGGAGTTTCAGGCGGCGAGGAAGGCGTTCACTGAAACTCCGGGCCACTCCTTCCCTCCCTGAGACGCAATCTCGTCCGACACGCTCCCTGCGCAGGGACCTGCAGTGCAAGTTTCCCGGTCGCCTGCCCTCCCCACTCTGCTCCCCGCTGCCGTGCCAGCAGTAGGGCCGCGCTCACCCACCACTTCGACACAGGAGCTGGTGGTCGTCACCTCCCTGGGCACAGCATGTTGGGGCACCCCACACCCCAGCAGTGCCCAGCCAGACAGGGATGAGGGTATGGGTGCTGCTGGCAGTGACGCTGAGCGGCCAGCACAGCTCCCGCAAAGGGGACTGACCTGGACAATAGCTCCTCGCCTCTTTGCTGGACACAAGTTTTCCACAGAACAAGGAAATTTAGGGGGTTTCCAAATCACTCTGCACTTCTTGACCTTAGAGAACTCTGAGATGCGTCAGGAGGAAAACAATCCTGGATGCACTCAAGTCACAAGCAGGATGTGCTGCCAGGCTGCCTCCCAAGCAGGATTTTGGGTCCTCCTGCCATGGGAACCCCATGTCCGGCAGAGAGGGGACCCAGTCTGGCTTTGATGCGTCACCTTATGCTGATGGTAGAGGCCAGGAGGGTGCACAGGGTGCATACATGGGGTGCAGACACTCAGCACACTCTGGCATCTGCCTCGCCCCAAAGCCAGGCAATAAAAGAGCCCAAGCGTCCTTACAAAACACAGATTGTCAGGGTGGTAATCCTTGCCAGGCTCTGCTGGGTGGGAGCAAAAGTAGGAGATGATTTAGTGACCAGGTGGGGAGAGGACAGGTGAGTCACAGCCCTATCACCATCGGAAACATGCTGCCTCCCCCACCACCCACTTCTGGCCTCAAATTTGCATCCAGATACCCGGCATGGCCCAGCCCACAGCAGAGGTGAAGGGCTGAGCCGTGGCTCGTCAGCGGGCAAAGTTCAGGCCTGGCGCAGGTGCTGTGGGAGCACTCAGCTCCCGATGGGCGACAGGGCAACGGGCACTGCTGGGTGGGGGACCCTCGGTGCCAGGGTCAGCTCAGAGCACAGGAATGCCATCGGCCATGGGCCCACACTTTTCTGTAATTGCCCTAAGTTTAGCTCTTGGCGCTCGCTGACCAGAAGATTTGCATCTCACAGGCTGGCTGGAAACCACACGATTTCTGGACGCGCGTCCCAGCCCTCGCCCGCCGCTCTATATATTCCTCCCCAGGCAAATTAACGTACCGGCAGGCGCCGTGATGGCCGCAGGCCCTGCGAGCCCCTGCCACCCCCAGCCTAGCAGCTTGCTGCGAGGCCACCCACCCCACTTGTGTCATCCCCAAAAGGGACCCAGGTGCCAGCTGCGGTTAATGGTGAGCTAGGCTAATGGCTTTGGCTGCAATTCCCCAGTGCTGCAGGAAAGGCCCAGGCCAGTGGTTTCTCCCTCGAAGCAGGGGCTGGCCCTGTGGTGGGTGCTGGGGCGCCCGGGGCTGGGAGCACCCAGTGTGAGGCACTCTGCAGGGTACAGGCTGACCGTGTCCCCATGGTGGGCGCACCCACCCACCTCCAGCACACCACAACGTCTGTGGTAAACACACAGGTGTTGCAGTGCAACCGTGGAGGGGAAGCACGTACAAATAGACACCGCAGCGCAACGAGGCAAAAGCGGGGGGTCAGGCACAAGGTGACACAATGGGGCTGCCACACACATGAACGGGCACACGCGTGAACACGCACATACATCACGGGGGGATGCACAGGACAACAGCGGGCCATGCCCATACACAGCA
>JAAGNO010020933.1:21655-91982 GCA_033439905.1 Ceryle rudis | reverse complement strand
AAAGTCAGGCCTTTAACTTGCTTATCACATCTACAATATGTCCTAACAGATTAATACACTTCCTCTCAGTAAGCATATTAGAGAAAAAGGAAGATAGAACAATAAATTAATTCATATAGATACAAAATCTCTTGAAACATTTGCTGATGTACTTATGTTACTGACTGCTGCAATGCTGACAGACTAATTAAAAGGAGAAAAAGAGAAGTTAGTACCAAAATGCTGCATTTCCTGCAAGGTCACTTCTAAAAATTACTACTATAATCCAGGTAAGATTTCACTCCTTAATGCTCTTTTGGCCAGTTTGTTCACGATTTCTTATTTAATGACAATACTCAGCCCAGTATTATTTAACTTTATCCTTCAGACAAAATGATGCAGCATCTAAAAATATTAACATAAATTTCACTGTAAGAGGATTAAAACCAAAGTAGTTCTATCCAAATTAATTTAGGTAAGTACACTAGATAAATAAATCAGCACCCTTCAACTCTCAGAAAGCACTTCAAGCAATTTAAAGTCATTAAAAATACTTTTAGTTCCAACATTTTGGCTCTTGGAACAGTCTTAATGGTTATACGACAGTATGTTCTACTGCTGGCTGTATGGCTTTTATTGCATGCCCTGATCTATTTGATGATCATAGCAGCTTTTTAGAGAACTACAAAGAAAAGCTGAAATAATGAATTATTTTTTCAGACAAGTCTAATAAAAGTGTTAATCAAAAATACCATAAATGTCAGAAGCTCTCATAAATCCTACATTTTACATATTCCTTTTTCTAAACCTTCAACCAATGGAAGAACAATCCTAAAAGTGGGGCGGGGGGGGGGAATGTTGGCGAGGAAGAGAGAGTGCAAGCCAAAGAACAGAACAAAAGCACTCCACGTGCATTTACAAAATCTCACTGATTTATTTATCTGATCTCATTTACTGATTTATGAACTAGTAGTATCCTCCTATGACTTAATTTCTGACAGCTTATAAACATCTCATATAGATTAATATGATAATGTTTGATTTCTGGTTAGATTATAAGGTATTCCCATATGACAAGATACAGTCAATTACTTCCCCCTTATGCTACTATTATGAAATACTAGTGGGTTTAATACACTTCTATCAGAATAAGAATCACTCCCAAACCCATTTTCCAGTGACTTGCACATCACTGATCCTCAGACAACAAATAGAGTTTCAAACTAGAAGTTGAAATGTATCAGATTTATAATGATAATTTTCCTTTTGCTTTTGGTGACATTTATCAAGACTCAGTGTGATTTGACCCTCTTCCGATCCACTTTTAAACCCTCCTTGAAAAGAAACCCACACTGGTGAGGAGAATATAACTGCATATAATACTGTAGATTTGTTAGCAAGAAATCATTTTGCATTTTTATGAGGTTCCAAGAATATTATGTTGGAAGGTGAAATTATAGAGCTGTCAGTTACATCTGTTGGATCCTGTACTGATGTTAGTATGATGCTATGAGGTTTCAGGGATTCTTTGTGGGGTTTCTATAGAATTATGCAGATGCTTTGTTCCGCGTATGGTGCAAATACCTGCCAATTTGCTTCATTTTCTAACTGAAAGCACCGAATTAAATTAAATTTTTCAAAAAATTAAACCTTGTTAGATTCATAATGCACAGGCAAAAAGATGGAGCTTTGTAATAGAAATCAAAGTCTTACAGATCCCTGGATCACAATGGTGCAGTAGATAACAATTTTCAGTCACAATATATATTTTGCTCTACCATCAACATACATAAATACTGCTAGCAATACCTAGAAAAAAAAAGTTGCCAATTGACTTGAGCGTGCATAAACTACTGATTCTCTTACAGTATACTCCTTATGCAAATACAGATTGTATATATGGAGAAACAGATCAATATTTGAAACCTTACAGATATTCCACAGAATTTTTGAGTAACCTCCATATCCAGAGAAGAGTTTAGTTATTTAAAATGAATGATTCCTGGTGACACAAGTGAAATCTATACAAAAAGTTCCATGTAGTACTTCTAGGAATACCAAGGTGACACTTCTGAGTGCACTGTTCTAATAAAAGAACATCAGAAGATATAGACAGTCCGTCCATTTGAAAACTGTGATAATGAATGCTTCTCTACAATTGCTAAGTTTATAGAATAACCAACGGTAGAAACTGTTACCATACGCTTGATGTTTCATCAATCACCCAGCCCAAAGTAAACTTCACAAGAACCTAGAAAAATAAGATATTTCTTTCTTCTTCCCTTTTTCATCCATACAGGTTTAATCTTTTAACAAGGGATTCTGACAAGGACAGCTTTTAGCTAGTCACTGAAAATACACATATAACATCTATTGAACACCACTTTTTTCCACATTTTGTTGAAGCATCGTTATGGAAGAATTCTGAGAATTCAGGGAATACTGTCATTTGAATATTACATTACTTTCTTAAGTAGTAGAATTCTGTACTCATTACCTGAATAGTTACATCCATACTTTATTAAGACTTGATGGATTTAGAGTGACATGATCAATACATTAAGAAAAATACATACAGGAAGGACAATTTCAAACAAAACAGTGTCAGGATTCACTGCAATCTTAAACATGATGTTTTTCCCTACATATATCTAACTGCACATTTTCCTGAAGAACTATGAGTAACCAGTAAAGCAGCTTGGTTTCACAGATCAAAGTCTGGGCTTCTGTCAGTGGAGAGATGAAATGCTGTACTTTTGGTTGGCACAACTTACGTTAACAGGGACTTTTCAACTCCAGCTTCACCTCCTGCATGTGCTATAACGGCAGTTCTAATGGGATCCAATTCTTTCAAGCTGAGATTTATTTCGCTTTATTCCAGCTAACCTGATCACTATCTAGCCATAAACATCTGCTAACATGAGACATGAAAGAAAAAAACCCAAAGTTTCTATCATCATCTGCAGAAAGTGCCACAACACTGTCTAAAGATAGCATGCTGTCAAAGATTTTAAATGACAGAGGAAGACGGTGAATCAGACTATCAGATTAAGAGAGTGTGACATAAGTTAGGAAGAGAAGATTAACGAACATTGCCGAGTTACTGAGTTCTGCTTAGGTTATCAGAGAGAATCGAGCATTTACATTTGAATAATACAAATAGATAATGGACAAGTTCACACATACTGGTTGTGAGATTAGCCTGAAGGGCACAACATACACTTAAACCCACAAATCATTAGTGAAACGCAATATTGACCAAATTACTAGCTATCAAAAGTCCATTTCCATTTCCAGTAAAATAAACAAATTAAGTGGTTTTTGGTTTTGTTAGCGTTAACCTTGGAGGAGGAGCACACAATGAAATGTGTTATATTATTACTTGCAATTTTGTATGAACATTTACAAAAGCATTGCAGGAAAGAACAAGATAAGCTTTTATACCAATTTCACTGATCTTAGAAGAAAAATAAAAAGGCAGCAGTATTGTAGTGTTATTATTAATTACTTTAAATCTCAGGAGGTGCAGGACAAGAATTAGAAGCAGCCTATCACAATCCCTTTGTAACTTTAAATGTGAACAGAGCAATTTTGTATATAGAAGAAATGTGTGAATCTTATAAAGAAAGAAAAAAATGAAGTAACATAGAAACCAAAGGAAACAATTTGGTTTTTCCTTAAAATGATATAGTATTTTGCTCTGATGTCAGTTTATTTTCTTTTAGGAGATCTTTACCTGAGGCAGAGCGAGAGATTCCACACTGCTGAGTCCAATATCACCTGATCCGATCAATCTTGGGAAATTTTGCTGAAAACAGTTTCTGCTTTGCCACTTAATTATTCTGTTACCCTTGTCAAGTAACTTCACCTCCGCATGTTTCTGTCTCCTTTCCCACTACTACTCAACTATAAAGCAAACATTTTAGGGTAAAGACTCTTCTTACCTCGCGCTTGCACTGTGTGTAGCCCAATGAGAACTGTCATTTCACTTGGGACCACTATGTGTATAATAACACAAATAAAGCATAACAGGAGCTCACAGTCACAAATATATGAAGGAGGAACAAGAGAAAAAAAGTATTAATCCGATTTTAAAATCAAATGACAAAATTTTTGACAGTGCTGTGAGTAGTGCAGAATAAATGCACTTTGCTGAAAAACTTACTTATTACATGATTACTCCTATAAGCAGACATGTAGTCCTTAATGAATGTGTCCTTCCAGGATAACAGAGGATAACTTGACTTTTTGTAATTCTAGGGACATTAGCCTCACCAATATCTGTCCCAGATGGAAGTCTGGTGGCAGATGTCTGCTTGTATGCAGAGATTATTGATCTCTGAAATCTGAGCTCCATATTAAAGACTGTGAGGGGAAATTTTTTTTTTTTTTTTTTTGGTGAGAAAATAAGCTCTCAGAAAAAACACCGCAAAACTTAAATTTATTGTGGCTCTGATGCTCATTAGAATTTACTCCCATTGACTTTACTTTGATAATAAAAAGCTTCACTCACATTCTACAGAGAGACCAGACTAACAAGTGCAATTTTCTATCTGAAAATTCAGGAAAGGTTTACTTAAAAGTTTTGTTTTTTCATAAACCCAGATTACCAGCAAGATCTGGGTGACAGCATTCCATCCTGGACCTCTTGCAATTTAGAAAATGTAAGAGGTCTACTGTTCCAACCGGCAACATTTCTAACTTATCACTCCTTATCTTACTCATCCTGTCTTTAAATCTGGCAGAGATCAGGCTGCTGTGAAGGGGCTGCCATGAGATCATGCAAAATGCACCAGTGAAGCTTAATGTGTGCAATGACAGAGGTACAGGAAATAACTAATTTCTCATTTTCTGCCTCTTCCTCTCTTTCCTGTCAAAATTCTAATTATATGAAAAAAATTGCATTTTACTGACATTGTGTCAAGTAATCATAACTGTTACCCCATATAAGGGTTTGACTCTGGCTCCCAAATAATAATGTTAATGAGATAACGCAGAGCAGAGGGAGTGTGGGCTGCCAAGCCTGTGCAGCAAGCTACAGCAAAATTTCTAATGCGAGTGATTTCCTCCTGGACAAAGCTGTATTTGATTTGAAGATTTCTTAGCCAGCTTCGTTTTCAGTCTACATCACCCAACATGCTGTGTACGTCATCAGCATTTTGCACAATCTTGCTTTGTGACTATGAAAGACTTTCTTTAAAATGTTACTGCAAGAAGTAATCCTATTTGCACCTACAACTGTAAAATTTTACCTCATCACAGAAATATACAGGGAGAGACAAATAGACAAAATACTGAAGACTAGGGAGGCCAGCACCAAACTGAATGGGATCTCAAAGTAATTTCACACTACAGAGGGGGAAAAAAAAAAAGGTTTAAAAAAATAACTAAGTCATGGTAGAAATTAGACCCATAATGACAGGCCACTTCATATGCTCTTTCAGTACTGCCTTGGTCCAGACTCCATATTTTCAACCATAATTTTCAACCTACATCATTCATGTCTCAAACAGCAGCAGTACTTATTTGTCTTGGGAAGTTATTCTACCATATTGTATCATCATATCCAACACACACTTTTCCTCCTCAAAAAAAGTGTGACTTGCTCTTTTAATGTCTTTGGATTTAACTGCAGCATCATCTTTTGTTCTTTCACGGAGGAAAAGAACTACAGTAGATTTTACTGGACAAAATTCAGATTACATCAGACTACAATTTCTAACTCCTCTCTCCAAAAAAAAAAAAACCACCCAAACTATATTGTCTCCCATTCTACCTTAAACATATCCACACTAAATGCCTTCAAGTTCAGTAGTTTAAGGAAAAATGGATTTGTGGTAATTGCACACTCAGCTGGGCTCTTTGTAATTCTGTCTCTAATGGCACTTGGAGGTCCCTTGACTCCTAGAATTCTCTACAGGCAACAAGGATGGGATTAAGGGACACAGTCCTGTTGGCAAAAATGCAAAACTGAACAGACTCAGCTACTTGGCACCATTTTCATTGCTTTATATGTGCAGGGTCAAAAGAACAAACTACAAGTTGCATACTGTTTGCATTCCTTAATGAACTGCTGGAGGCAAGTGGGACATTGTAATGATGAAGACAACCTAAACAGAACATAATTAAATAACTTTTCTGCTTGTAATTTTAATACTGTAGTTAACCCCAGAGACACAGAAAATGGACCTGTTCAGAAAATGCTTTTACAATGACCTTTTCATCCTCCAAGATACTGTATCTCAGGCAATTTGTGTAAGCATCTGTGTTTTCTCTTCTGGTTTACAATTAATTTGTTTTCTTTTCGGGTGGGTTTATAAATTAACAGGTCTTATGATGTTCTTTATCCTCTTCTTCCTCTTGCTCTCTGCTCCATTTCAACACTCAGTAATCACAAGGATTCTGTAACCGTATTCCCCAGGAATTCTTCTATCAAACTTTTAATCACATAGGCAGGAGCTGCACCCCCGCAGTTTGGGTTAAATTCAGCATTAAAAGCAGAATCATATTTCTTCCTCATACACGAATAATAAACCAGATAATTACGTGATTAACATCTCAGTGCTTTCCCTTCTACTATGGCTGAATTTTCCCAGAGTTTAAATAAAAAGCCAACAATCACTTTGGAGTTAAAATGAATTACAGCTGGGACCTTTAACGAAAAAAAGCAAACAAAAACCCCCCACGGTAAACAGTCACCACCTCCCAGCCCCAAAAAAAACACACAACAAAACAAGAATTTGTGTTTGACTGAGCTAAACAAAACAAATTCCTTCTCTTTTCCATATAATTTAAACTCTTCAAGTCTTGTGTTTCTTTTTTGAATAGTGTTCTCTGAAAGTAACATTGAATTCCCAACACAAGTCTTAACAACTAATTTTTTTTTTTTTTTTAATTCAGTATTGCAAAATTATAATGTTCTGTTCCAGAATTTCCATGAAGAACTGCTCTAGAAAAAATACTTATGCTTCACTCTCTCCCTGGAAAGGAAACAAGATGCTGCCTACAAGTGGCCACTTAGAGAAAGACCTCCATCTTCTACAGTTCTCAGCAGAGCTCCTCAAAGCACAGGAAATAACCAGCTAAGGGCAATAAAAGAAAAGTTGAAGCTGATAGCCTTTCTAAAGGAGGTTATAAGCTTTTCAGACAGGCAAGATTTTTATATTTTAGCCTTTCCAGATATATTTCTGATTCTTCTGTTTAGGACTGATGTTAAGTGCTGAGTATATGAAGCATTACTTATTTGCCTATCAGGAACTTGACAACAGAAAGGATTAAAATACAGGATTGTGTAAGACACAACTGCTGAAAAAGGGCATGTCACTTTGCAAATATTCTATAAGGCACTAAGAAAAATATTTTACATCTAATTTTTGTTGTGCAGTAAGAATGTAATGCACAAAATAAGAAACCATTTTCCTTTGATTGGAGTTATTAACAATAAATCAGTATCAAGTTTTATTTTTAGCAAAGATGACCTCAGAGAACCTTAATCTTTTTTCTTTTTTTTTTTTTTTTTTCCTGCAGCTCTATAGACAATTGAACCCTTTTAGTAGTAATGCTGGGTGCTCAGAGAGGAACTCTCAAGTACTATTATCTCTGGTACCATCAAACAAACTATAATTTGTGCTGTGTATAGTGGTTTTGAAATGTGGAGATGGAGTGATTCATACATTTTATTTTTCTTGACAATAGATGTTAATATTTTCTGGTATTTAAAGTGTCAGCTTTTGGACAACTTACACTGCATTTTGGGTTTTGGGTTGATTTTTTTTTTGTGTGTTACCTGAAAATTAAATTGTATGACTTGGTACAAAATATAGCCTATCACTTGACTACCACTTCTAGCCCCTCTTCTTGTCAATACTTTCACAAAAAAAATACATTGTGAAGAGTCAATGAAACCTTGAGGGAGGAAAGAAGGGGAGGGGGTGAAGGAGAAAAAAGGGCGAAAAATTAAGATCTTGAAAACATTTGGATATCAATGTGAACAATGAATTTGAAGTTGGTTTTCTTGAGTAAAAAAAAAAGTCTACTAATTTATAATCATTAAATACACTTCAGATCTTCTTTTCAGAAATATTTTTATCTACAAAATTCCTGCTATGCAAGTACTAGACATAAGACAAGTCAGAAAATAACAAAAGGTCTTCCTCTAGCATCCCTCCACAGAATATTCAAAAGTAATACTGAAATTGCCAGAGCAATACCTGAAAATTGCTCCTTAGAAGCTTTCATTAAAAGATCAGATAGAATTTCTGTGGACACACTGATTTCCCCAGATTTGCACATTAACTTTAGAGTACCCTTTAAGAGCCCATGAAAAGCTCCCAGATAAAACTGACTGTATTTAAAATAATAAAAAAAAATTCTCAATATTTAAGTCTTAGTTATTTCCTTTTTAAAATCATATTTTCCACTTCTTGTTTGGAAACAGCTGTATGGAATAACTCTGGTATTACGCTCTGAAGCATATGGCTTATTTTGAAGTATTGCTGAAGAGCAACAGAATACAAAAGTTCATAAAAAGGAGGAAGTATCAATACACGACATTTCTGATAACAAGGAGATACCATGGCTTGTTACAAAGCTCAACACAGAAGAATTACAGACTCATTTCACAACTGTAACAGAGTTTCATACAACCCAAGGAATTCAACTTTAAAGCTGCTTCTGACATGCTACATGCATGTTGGACAACAGACAACGGCAGAACTGCCGTGTTTGGTACTGGTGTCAGGATCATTTTACAGTTCATGCTTTCCCTACAGGAAGTATCTAGGAGCAAATCACCTCTTTCAGGCTCTCAAAAAACTGTTACCGTGATGAAAGAAAATAATT
This sequence comes from Ceryle rudis, assembly GCA_033439905.1. Lineage (NCBI taxonomy): Eukaryota > Metazoa > Chordata > Aves > Coraciiformes > Cerylidae > Ceryle > Ceryle rudis. The sequence goes on along the minus strand of JAAGNO010020933.1, from coordinate 83,162 downwards.
TCTCAAGTCCTAAAGGCAAATTATCCTCTGCAGATTCTTTTCACTCTCTCCCTCTCTCCCCTTTCTCTCACATCATGTAGCAATAGCAGTTAATGAAAGCATAATGACTCCACCTATCAGAAGCAGGAATACTGGACATTTATCAATAAAAGTTAATAACGTGACTACATTTACAGTAACAGACTTTCACAATAAAGTACTACACAACACAGTTAAAAAGAAAGATCCATCTTTTGCAGGAAGGGAGATGTAGTAGGAAAAAAGAACTATTATTGCAATCAAAATTATCACCTGCTAATTTTTCTGGTATCTCCTAACAACTGAGGCTGTAAAAGTGAAGCTAAAGAGGTAAGGCATAAATAATAGCACTGCTTGGAAGACCAACCCACAGATAATTCATTAGACAAAGCCAAAATCATAGAATAAGGCTAAAGGAAAGGCCTATAATATACTAAGATTAATAATTCTTACACTATAGGGGACTCTAAAGCCCAGATTGCCCAGAAAGACAAATGTGGGTTGAGCATTGCAGAACTTTTTTGCAGTTCCAGTTGTCTATGCACAAGCCAGATATGAAAAAAAAAAACAAACCCAAAACCAAAAAACAAGATTAGTAAAATCTGAGAGATCAGTGACTATCACATTACTCTAGAAATGAAAAGGAATTACTACCCAGAGGAGAAAAAACTTCTAGATCATTTCTGAAAGAGTGGGAAACAAGTAGAAAGAGGTTCAGCAGAAGGGAAGCTAAGGGTTTGCACCACACTCCATGCATGTATGCTACACTGTCTTACAATCTCATTTGTCTATCATTGAATAAAACAAAACAACAGCAACAACAACAAAAAAACCCCACAACACCCCAAGACCAGGCCCAAATAGTCTGACTCTTACCAGCAGAGTTTAGTGCCCTAACTTCTGGTTTTCCTGGAGGTTCTTTGCTACTGCTGTGCTTCTGACCACTGGCAACTGCAGTAGCCCAGAATCAAATAAGGGAATATATTGATGTGATAGCTGTGGCCCTCTCCTGACACTCAGGGTTAAATCCTTCAGACTGAAAAGGATATAGAACCCAAGTCGTCATGTGTAAATGTTTTAACCATTAAAAAAGAAAATCCACAGTAACATCAGCCCTGTGAATTTATAGCTCTGACCCACAAAGCTAAAAGCTGCTGCAATTTTAGCAGTCTCTTGCCAACACAAAAGCACCTGCCCGCATCGAAAGGCATTTCTGAGATCACAGACACAAAGTTACCTATAACAAAGTTAACTATATCTCTCATCATACATGCTCTCTGACACCATCAGCATGAAGTGTGTTGCTTTAGGCTCCATTTTAATAATTTCTCCAAGTGCCACTTCTGTAGCAAACTACTACAATTTGTGGTATTAAGGTACCCATACCTGACTCATCCAGCACACACACAAAAAACTCCCTTTCAATAAGTCTTGCATCATGCTCAGCTGCTTGCTCTTGAGGCAGCTCTTCTTCTAGAAAGATATGCAGTTTTGATCAAAGACTTCCACTAATGGAAAATCTATCATATTCCCTGAATGATGCATTCCACTAATAAAATACTTTGGCTTCTTAAAATGGGCATCATCTTTCCTGATCAAATTCTCTGACTTTCAGCCTCAGCATCTTGTTATGTTTTGTCTTCATGATAAATGAATCCCCAATACCAAGCATCCACTCTGTGTGGAGTAGATATGTCACCTCTTACGCTTTTCTTTGCCAAAGAAAAGCCAACCAAAGGAAATAGAACTGAAAAGAAAGCCTCCATATGAATTTGTTTAAGGTTGGAACAATGTTTTTAAACAAAAAATGAGTTTAGGTTTCATCTTAAATACAAACCAGAATTTTTCTACTTACAAATCAAAGAGTCAAGCACAGAGGTTCAGAACTAAATGAAGATAAAAGGGAGAACCAGTCCTGAGAGCTGCCCTTCTGGCCCCCGACAAAAAGGAGGGGGGGGGGAGGGAAGTGGGGAGAGAGAGAAGAATTGGAACCAATAGAAGTTGTTTCCCATGTCCTTTTACTTTAAGAAAGGACTGTCAGAGGCGACTGAAGAACTTCTAAGCATGTGTACAAAGGGCAAATACAAGGGGAAATCCTCATAGACAGCTTTCAAACTAAGAATTATCCCTCTAAAGTTCCTTCACAGTTGTATCATAGATTTATAGTGCCTTTAATTAATCAGATTGTTAGTCAATAAGCATAGTGAATTTCTATCAAAGTTAGAGGAAGCCACACTAGTGACCAAGGAGACAAATACACACGTTTGAGGGACAATCAGCATTTCCCAGCACAGTGGTACTACTGATGCTTAACACGAGGTGAAAACATTGGGTAAGGGGAATTCCTGGAAAACAAGAAAAATCAAACATTTTCTGGTTTAATCCATCCTGACTCTGTTACTCATCTCTTAGGAGCAGCAACAGATCTTTAACAAAGCATGGCTCTAGCACCACAAGAACAAATTGATAAACAGGATTGAAAGTCACATACTCATGCAGAAAAGTTTGCTGGTTTATGTATTTCACAAAGTTTCTAGAAAAAAACCCACATGAAAAACCAAGTGGCTCTGTAATAGCAGCAGCTATTCCCCTGCTGACCCAGGAATAGATGTAGCCCCAATCTTAGGGAGGGCTGCACAACCACAGAAAAATATTATCTAACATGGAAAAAATATGTAAGATCAGAAATCCCTGGAGTCATTCAAGGTCAGGCTTGATGGGCCTCTGAGCAACCTGCCCAAGGTAGAGATGTCCCTACTTGTGTAGGGAGGTTGGACCGGATGACCTCTACAGGTCCAAACAGTTTCCAGCCTAAAACATTCTATGATTCTATGAAATGCTCATCAATTTTAATGGTAGACAAAGGACAAGAAAACTTAAGTCACATAGGTATTCCAAGTTAACCCATGACTGACTTGACCTGGTTTTGGACACGACCCCTGTAAAAGCACATTGCTTTGGTCAAGGCAGACATCTTTTGGCTTTTTTGTCTCCTATTAGAGAAACAACCTGGACCTCTTTGCCATACACACTTCTCAATAGCAAAGCATTTGTAAAGGTTTCTTTTATTAGTGCAGTAACAAAACAGCGTCAGTACATTAATAATCAATAGTAAACAATGGAGTTTAACTGTCCAGCATCTAGATATCTGAAGTTCTAGTCATAGCTTCCTTTACTTTTACACACATTCCAATAGTCTCGATGCATATTTACTAGTTGGTAGCAGTTTATATCAACATCTTGCACACACTAACACATACATATCTCAATATTAATTATTACTCAGTCCAACACAGAGATCCTGCAGTAATTGACACTTCCAATAGCCATGCACAATTTTTTTGATCAGTTAAGGCCAGATAAGGCGGGGAGAGAGGAAAAGACACAGGCAGTTGTAAGGAGAAAAGAAAAGAATGTGGAATCACTGATGGAAGATAATGTCTTCCAGTTCTTCAGGTCAAAAGCTAAGGGTTGTTAAAAGACAGTGTCCATATTATCATTTAGAAAAGTCTACTTCTTGGCTAAAAAACAGCTTCTAGAACTGCGTTTGTAAAGCAAGATGGGATGGTAACAAGAAATAGCTGTTGAATAAAATCTTTAAGTTGCAGAGGGCATTTAGGAGAATTACACTAATATGTCCTCATCTGATAAGGCTGGGCTCACCTAAGCTACCCTGGTAGAGGATGCATGTTTTGATTAAATAAATACTATCTGCTCAGGTCTGTCTGGTGACTAGATAGGCTAGTGGCCACATTTTAGAACACAGATACTATAAATGTCTGAATTCTGACAGGCTGACTAAGCAAGCCCAGCTACCACAAAAAGTACTATGGTGTGGGAATTGGTATGACAACAGAAGAATTACAGAATTCTATCCAGGACAGTGAAAATCACTAAGTTGATTCCATGAGAGACAAAGGCAAAATAAGCCCTTTAACTTTGCTACAGCATTCCTCTGTATGTAGTCATTTTTTGACACGCTAGCAGAATGACATAGGTAATTAACCTGTTCGGTAATGCGTCCGTATACAGACATGATTCAAAGGTCAAATTTAGCAAACACAGTTACATGAAATCTAGAGTTCAAATCATATTCTAAGATACTAAGCAATCAGTCTAGCAGAGCTGCATCTTGTTATAAAGTGAAAATAAGGACACTTCAAGAAGTGAAATTGAATGTACAATCAAGTTTCAAGTATATTGAATATTTAGTAAGGAAACTTACAAAGATACCTGATGTCTTCCTATGGGCTTATCATTGTTCTATATGATAGAGTAAAAAAATCCATCCAAACATCCAAGTCGCCCATAGCTGACCATATGATGAATGTCAGCTCATTGACTTGGTTAGTCAACTCTTGCCATTTTAAACTCTGGCAAGTCATTAACCAGGAAGAAAACCAAAGATTATTACTTAGCTACCTGTTTAGCTGCAGGTACAAGCATATTATAATCTGATGAACCAAACATAGTAAGTATTTTCTGCATTTACTGTTTTAGCTACACGATATACATAAATCCCAGAGGTGCTAATTTCATTACAGAAGCTATGCAATTAAAATTTTCTAATATTATTTGCAAAATAGAAAACAGAAAAAATAAAAGTGTCTGAGATGCTTTTAGGGAGCTGTAGGAGACTGGTAAGGGGTACAAGCATGTGACATTCCACAGTAATGAGGCAGGCTGGCTGCATGCCACTGTCAGCCACTGTAACTGCACCCTGCAAGAATTCAGCTGCAAATCTTTCTTTCCTTTTTGTCTTTCATATCTTTGCAATTCTCGAGGCAAAAGGCAAAGACAAAGTCTTTCAGCCGCAGTTCTGTCATCCAAGAACATTCTTCATCCAAGGCCAAAGGTTCACCATATCCTAAAAGGCCTTTGGATCTGCATGTTCAGTCATCTTCATCCAAATGTATTTCTTTGGGAGCATTATTCAGTCCTTGTAGTCGATCCTAAAAGAACACCAATAAAAACTCTCTTCATTCCTTCAAATATAATCTTCAATGGTTTTATCTCTAGGACCACTGTATGAAAGTACTGTGCTAAAAGTGCAAAATGGTAAATGATTCGGCGATAGGTCAACTAAAACCACAGCATATTGAAACTCTTCTCCTATAGTTTTTGGTGTTTAGTTTTTGGTCAGTTCTTTAGATAAAAGTTTTCCAAGACTAAATAGACTTTCTGGAAAACTACACATATGAACACAATAATTTTTCCCTTGTGCTGACAGAAGTTTAAAAAGACTACCTATTAGCTTTCCCTGGACAATATATCTAAAGCAGTAAGAATTGCAATAGAAGACCCTACCTGCATGCTACAGTACCACAACATGTTTTGAGTATGAGCAAGCTAATCTAGTGGGAGGTGTCCCTGCCCATGGTAGGGGGCATTGAAACTAGATGATCTTTAAGGCCCCTTCCAACCCAAACCATTCTATGATTTACAGTGATTTAATGGTGCATGAAAATGCTATAGGAAGTAAAAAGCCCTGCAATTGCAACTTGTGATTCATTAAAAAACAGTGTTGGCTAATCTTGGTTTTAAAACCAATCCCACTCTCCAACCTGCCCATCAGTACTCTGGATCATCTAGCTTGATTAATTTTGGTTGGTTTTTTTGTGTTGGGTTTGTTTTTTTTTTTTTTTTAATTTATTTATTAGTTGTGGGTTTGTTTTTAAAGCAGTTTTACAATCCTTTCTTTGGTTTTGGAGGTTTACTTGTTTATTTTCCCCAAGCTGCTTATTCAGTTCTTCCTTTCTTCCATCTGTCTAAATATCGGGGTTTTTTCCCCTTTTCACTTTCGGTATCCTCTCCCTGCTGCCCTTCTCATCAGATCCAAAAGCCCCTTTATGATTTTAGTCTTTCGTTTTCTTCCTCTGCATAATTAAAAGCTCTGTTTTGGTCTCTACACCCTCTCTACTGGTCCTGTTTCCTACCTCTTTTCAACCTACTGCCCTAGTCACCTGCAGTTCTTTTTTGCATTTATTATTTTGCAGTCTTCACTTCTCTTTGCATCTGTCTTTCACCTAAACTCAAGTCATTTCCTATCTTTTTGATTATGTTTTCACACACCACCAAATTTCTGCTATTGCACCATTCTGCCAAACAACTGGGTCACATAAACTGTTTCTACAGTAAGGGACCAATCCTGCCTCGCTCTAATAGTGTAACAAGACTAAGCTGGAGTAGAGTTGATCTTCAGCATAATTTTAAACCACCCAAAACTTCTGTGCAATCACTGCTTGACAGTTCTTATTATTATTTTTTTTTATTCTGCAGCTTATATCTGCAGCTTCTGAAGGAAATCTGTAAAAAACCTTTCTTAACAGAAAGTTTCAAGTTCTGATGGTTACAACAATAGCATGAAACATGTTCCTGTCTTAACTTAGTAAATCAAAGGTGAGAAAAGGTATCGTTCAACCCTAATGCTTTAAAGCTTTATGATTTTTAAGTTGTGTAACTATCAGCATTCTGACTCACATGAACAGAGATACCTGATCTATATAGAAAAGCAGACCATGTAACAACAGCTGAAGCCCATACCTGATTTTGAACTATTCTAATATCAGAGGAAGGGGAGTGGAGGGGGCAGGAGGAAAGCTAATCTCAAGCAGTCACCACAGGAATGCCATTTCACACGATTGCCATTTCACTCCTTACACTAAAGTTGTAAAAAGAGGCAGCAGTGTTGTCTCGGTAACTTCTATCTGAGTTTGAATGTAAATAACCAGAAGTGATCTTTGGTACTTTGCAGATTTCAAGTTAGTAGCAGATTGAGGGAAAAAACTCAATTTTCCTCAACAGTTCAAGAGATAGTTTCTATCAAAAGTCATTTCTGGCTCTCAAATTAGAAGCCATTTCCCCTGTAATGGGAAATGGACAGGTCAGATAAAGGATACTAATGAGGATTACTTTTTCCTTGGATGGAATGCAATCAATACTTCTCCTTAATTACCTCAAAGCATATGATGAGGAAGGAAAAGGAAGGGGCTTTGGCTGGGGGTTTTTCTAGGTTTAGTTTTGTGGGGTTTTTGTTGTTCGTTTTTTTGGGTTTTGTTTGTTTTGTTTTGGGGTTTTGGTTTTTTGTTTTTTTTTTTTAAACTCCAGTCAGCCTCCACAAAACCTTTAATTATTGTGTTCTATATTTTCTAGAATTAATATAGTTAAATTGCCCTCAGGATTTTTTCTCTTATGGACATATCTAATTTTTCAATTTTAGAAAGGATTTAAATTTTGACATTCATCTTCTAACATAAATGATACCCTACTATGACAAGGCTATCTTTACTAGGTTAATTAGTTAGAGAAATATTTCTATATCAATTCTGTGCTGAGGTGAATTTAAAGACACTGAAGAATTCAGAAATCAAATCCTTTATAACATCAAGTTTTTGAAAGATGTTAACAAGGCACATTAGCTCAAACAGAAGCTTCCTATTGACTCTCTATTTTGCCTTTAAGGCCTGACTAAAGCAGATCTGAGACTTTAAATCTGATAAAACTCAGATGGGATTTGGTTTGTAAAAAACAACAACTCCAGGCTTCAAAGTTTATTAATTCTTTAGTGTCCTCAGTTCTTTATCTTTTTATTATTAACTAGATTTCCATGTACCAGAGTCAATAAACGACTTTTAGGTGAAATGGGATAGTGATATAAGGTACCACACATCATCTGGTAAAAGCAAATATCAAGAACTTGTTTTAACATCAATACAAATGTAAAAGGGGAAATTAAGGCAGATTGTGTCATCAGCAGCCTTGAGGATGACTGAAAGCAAACGAGAGAGTGTCCTCTTAGGTCAACTTTTCCTAAGAAATTTCAGGCCTATTACATATTTGACCTAGTATATCATACAATTAAGGATTATTTTCTGAGTGCTCAGGCTTTCCCAAGTTTATTCATAAACAGATTTAAGCTATTGCCTTCTGTCCTGGCACCTGACAGTAAGCAGTCCTTAGCTTTCTCCTGGTGACTCCTTCTGAAAACTTAAGTACAAAGAAGAAATAAAGTACCAACAGCGAACTTGGTGCTGGTTCAATGTTCTCCCTGGGGTGGTGAAATACCATGAAGCACTTGGAAGGACTCACAATTTTTTTCAGTTCAGTTCTCAGCTCCAAAGCTAGCTGTGGGTCAAGTCAATGCCAAGACAAATCTAAGCATCACAGCTGTTGAAATACTTAAGCCATACTAGATTTGTAAAGTGATGTCATAGCATAGCAGTTATTACTTGCCTGCCACAGGATCTGCTGATAGCAGTTGAAGTTCTTATTCATGAAGGGGCCCAAATAATTGAAACAATTCGTTTGCTCTGTACTCTTTTTTTGCCTATACTGCAATTACTTAATGCCTTGTAATATTTGCCAGTGATGTCATACTTTATCAAGCAATTGTTGTCCTGTTAGATCTCCCAAGAACTGCACTACAGTCGTGATGGAGCATAGGTAACTAAAATAATCCACCTGTTGCAAGCTTTCCCTTTGCAAAACCTGATGGGACATGATATTTGGCAGTGACTGTCATAACTGATCAAGCAATTTCCAGACTTGTTCATATTTCCTGAAAGCTGCTGCTGTTTTTCATCATGAATTCCAGATAATTGAAATAATTGACCTGCTCTAGGGCTCTGCTTTGACTCTGCATTTTCTGCAATGGGACATTTGCCTATTGTCATATTTGTTTAAGAGCTGCAGTAGGAAGAGGCTTGGATTACATTTTCACAAGATGTCATAGCACCACAAAGGAAGATGACATTATTTGCACAGTTAATATTATTCAACTGTCAGACACTAGTCTGCTCCCTGTACCTCATACCTTGACTCAAAAGTGCATGCACTATGCTATATGTTAGGAAGGCACAGGAAAAGGAAATGTGGGACAGCTTGTAAGCCGAAAGTTTTGCAACCTGGCTGAAAAGGGGAATCCTATTACTGCTCCCATATGAAGAGTGGCAACAAACACTCCAGTTCCCTGTTGCTTAAGCTTCCTTTTCTTCCTTTTTTTTTTTTTTCCCCCCTGCAGTTAAGGAGCCTACAAATGTTTTATAGAGGACTGGGTAACCTGACTTAGGTTTTACACCACTTATTACATAAAGGACAGACTTGTCTGTTGATTGATAGAAAGATTTTTAGAATAGTCCAATTAAATGTAGTAGCCATAAAAAGCTTTTATGTGGTCATCTGCTAAGGGGTATAGATCTTGTAGTCAGTTTATATTGCTTAGTTTTATGGGAGAACAACAACAATACCACATTTACTCACCAGATTACATCCCACTCCTGAATCTACTGTACTCATCTCAAGGATGCCTGTTTGTTGTGTTCATTACACTGCTTAGCAACTGAGGAGGTCACAGACTGACTGACAGTGACTGTTGAAGTCTAGTGTATCTGCAATAATCTCACAAGTGTCAGTCAGAGATTTCCAGCACTTTCATTAAGATCTAACATTTCTGCAGCTGTACTTTAACAAATTCAATATTTTGCCCTGCACAAAGTACAGCATATGGAATTATTTTTAAAAGACTTCTTATAACACAACATCCTCATCTAATAATGTCCAACTTTCCAGAAGTCCAATCTTTTCATTATCTGTAGTTTTTTCTTTTCAGCTCTATCATCACACACAAAACTGAAATGACTAAAGAGAAATGCTGTTTTTAAAGGATGAAAGCTGCCAAACCTTATACAGATGTACTGCTAGGAATGATACCAACAACATTAGAGTTACAATTACCTACCCACTTAAATATCATTTTGATTTTTTTTTTTAATTTGGATGAAAATGAAACCAACTCACAAAGTCAAGATGATCCGTTAAGAATGAGTTAACAGGTAAACTGTGTGATAAAAGGAATACATTTTCCTCATCTTACATAAGCTTTTTGGAAAAGAAAGTTCTAAGTGTCTCTTGATTAGACAGGTTTGACATGTATTAGATAAAGTCAAATCTTGACATCCAGAAGAGATTTGTTTACATCAAAAATGGGAGTCAGTACTTGAATACAGGAACATGTTTTCATTGGAGGTCTTTTCTCATGCTCCTGACCTTCAGTGGTCCCTTCTAACCTTCAGGTTCTAGAACAGCATCCTAGCATGCGCAACCCAAGCACTATAGCACTACCTGCGTGCTTTTCTGCCATTGAGAAATATCTTAATTAAAAGAAAGAACTAACCTAGTGATAAAGTTTTAATTTCAACTTTGTAAAGTTTACTGGAGGAAAAAAGATGACAGCAAGGGCACTGTTGTATGTGTGCACACAAACGTGGGGGTGGGGAAAATCAACTTCTTAATGAACTAGCTAAATAGCTTTCTTTTATTTAAACATACATGGGTGGGGACTGAATGTAGAGAATTCAAAAAGGGTGACTTTACAGATAATTGGCCCTAACAAAAGAAAACAACATTTCAGCTTTTTGTCAGCAGTAGGATGTAATTATGCATCATTAATTATACTGGCATGTCAATGAAAGGTCAGACAACACTATATAAAGGAAGAAGAAAGTAGTTCCATACACCGACAATGCTATCGTTTGAAAATGTTAGTGCTTATATAGCACTCTTGGGGTGGGAAGAATCATTCTTCATTTATGTCAGGTAAAAATCTGGGGTCAGATTTCAATCTGACTTAAAACTAAGTATGTGAAATAAAACAAGGTAATGGGAATAAAGGTGTTGCAGACTGTAATGTAACTGCCTACCCTTTCATCCCAGACAGGTCTACTCATGAATGCGTATACAGCAACAGGCAGCAACACTTTCACTTAGCAGGGGGTCAGTAACATTTGGCAAGAGGTAATATAATTCAAAGGAGATGACCTAAATTTCCTTATCTCTGTGCATGCTGTTAAGATAATCTACTGCTCTCAGTATTATTTGCATTCGATACCCTCTCCCAGTCACCAGCCTGACTGCTCCCAGTGCTAGCTTTTCTAGGTGTCCAATTTGCCATTTGTGGTGATGTGCCTCAATGCAAATAAAACACAGCTTTATTTGCATGTTCTTTTTTGACCCACCATTACAAAAGAATTAAATTTCAGCTTCATTAGCAGGGAATAGTTTTGTTGGGATTTTTAAGACTCTTTTTTTTCCCCCCTTCCCTGTCCACCAGATTGCCTCCCCTTCATTGCTTCTCCCCATTGCTTTATTTGCACAGACTAATTCACCAGTGAATGACAAACGTGAGCAAGGTTTGTAGCTTTATAAGTGTATTTCAAATACTCTAGTAAGAGACAATAACTTACATGACATCATCTCTGTATGCAATATATGCTGCTTTTCCTGATTCTTTAAATTTTTCTTAATTGATTAGGAATGCATAGACAACCTTGAAGGCCAAAAGCTTCTGAAGCAAAAAGCACTCAGTGTTCTACAGTTTATCACTAATGGAGTGAACCATGTGTCTCTGCCAGGATGAAAGAGGCTTGCAAAGATATTCCAATACTGCTGCTTCCTTTCCCAAAGCAGAAGTGAGACTTGGCAACAGGTAGAGATAGGGGACATTGTACCAAAGGACATCTCAGGGACACACCTTCTCATTATCAGGCTGGAATTGTGTTGTGTGATCTACTGGACAGGGAATATAATCATTTAAGTTCACAACATTTGCTTCCTGAATTTCAGGCTCGAAAGTTTGGGGTCCTGTGGCAGCAGGGTATCTTTAAAAAACCACAACAAAACAAACAACAAACAAACAAAAAAAAAAAAGCCACCAATTTACTCCCATCTCCTCATACTCGGATATATTCCTCTTCCCTTAGAAAAAGTACACAGGACTCAGTTTAATATTAAAGTGATTAGAATGTTGACAAAGAACAGAAACAAACTTGGGAAAAAAAAAGTTATTTTTCTTTCCAGTTCAGTAGAGAAATCTTGTTTCCAGCAGTTGCATTTCACATACAAACCTTCCTTGAGATACTCAGGTCAAAGTTTGAAACTGTCTCCTTTCATCATGTTACTTTCTCTTTTCACATCATCACAGAGAAATTCCTAATGGTCACACTGAACACTTAGATTTATCAACAGGGCAAATCAAACTTTCACAGATTGTTAGGGGTTGGAAGAGACCTCGAAAGAGCTTTACAGAAAGTTATGCAGGATACATATTTCAATACAGCACTAGATTACCACAGTTGGTAACTGAAAGGCACACATTTAATTGCATGAAAAATTTGGAGAAAGGGTGAGGGAAGTGGTATAATGAGATTATCTTTGTTCACACTTACTAGGATAAGCATTGATAAAAACATGAAAGAAATTTTGAAAGTGAAATTAAGACAGACTACAGAAACTCCCAATTCCTGGATTTTAGCTTGGTGCAAAGCGTAAGCAGAAGAGAACTTTAAAACCAGGTTAATCTTTCTTTCACTTTGCATTTCTTTTTAACAATGAACTTGTGTGGGTTTTTGTAAAACCTGTGGCTTTGTCTAACTGCACAGCTATTCTAATGGCTAATGTATCTTCCTTCTCAAGTCTCTACAAGCTGCTAGAGAACAACTTAGATACCATTCACTGTAACGCGCCTTTGGCTTAGGCAGCAAATGCTACTCTCAGGTAATGGTTATCTTGAGTAGCTATAGCATCATTAACTTGTCTCAAATGCCCCATTTCTTTAAGATTGTTCTTCTTAGGAACAATTTTGCAAGAGCACAGAAGAGCTGAAAAGGGCTGAGTGTTTTAGATTAGGCTATTATAGTAAAATTGAGCATCCCAATCAAGTTCTCCAGTATCTAAACTGATTTATTGCATCCTAGCTCTTCTATGTTAAAAGAGGTCTGACAAAAAGTATAAATCAGAATTTTTGTGGTAGTGATTCATGTTAGGCCTCCTCCATCCCCATAGGTCAGATTTCAATTTAGATTACACTATTTACTAGAAAAATAAAAAATCCTCTACCTTAATATTATATGAGATGTGTCAAACATATCTCATGCTCAGTCTAGTAGACAGTAATTAATGTACAGTGGAAATGACTTTGAGAGAATCCTTGATTGCTTCTGAGGTAATCTAGCAATAAAGAAAAAGATGTTCAGGGATTCTTTCTAAGACAGAACAACTATGATGCCACTTCTTGATCAGATACATAGCCAGAGCCCCAGTCTTCCCTCCAGCTTCTACTCTTGCCAGTTCTACAAGAAGAAAGTAGTCATTTAATGACTTCAGTTTAATCTGCAAGTTCACTTTAATGTTTGAGGAAAAAGACCCAAAAATAGTTGAATCAAAAAAAATCTTAATTTCTTTACAATGCAATAATTACACTTCCTTGATAATGTATTAATGGAAGCCTACTTTATCCTTATCCTAAGAAAACTCATGTGGTAAACAAGATCCAAGACACAGAATGACTGGCAGGTTTATTTTACCAAGCTATGCTAGAAAGAGGAAAGCAAAAGTTTTTCAAAGGACAAATAAATTACGAACTAAATGTACATTTCAAACTATTTCCCCTCGTATATGACTTGGCAAACAAGTTTCAGTATTACCGGATTACTTTACAATTTGTATATTCCACATCCACCGTTACCACTCTTTATTCAAATAGAGTTTATCAGGGCCATTCTCCTAATTTGTAAAAGGAATGCTGTGCTTACACAGGCAAAGTAGGGCTCTGGGCCAGGACTCATGTTTATTGAGGCAAGGATTCATTTAATGGAATTTAAGGTTTTAATATTATGAATTTAACTTTATGTCAACACAAATCAAAATACATAATACAGGTTCTGTTACTGCAGCCAGAGATGGGTAAGCAGACCCTTGCTCTCCAGGGAAGCCCTTTTGCCTTAAAGGGCCCTGCAAATTGATGAATCTTTGCATTTTGCTGCACAGTCACTGTAGTCACTGGAGTTCACATACTTAGACCATCTGTGCAGAATGACCTAGCAGTAGGATGGAGGTACCTCTCTGCAATTTTTTCTTTTAAGAAAGCTTCATTTAAATGTGAAGGAGATGCAAATATTAATTATATAGCTTTGATATAACATGATTTGATGGTGCTCTTCGTGATAATGTTGTTGATGATTACTACCTCAAGTTTTTTCAAAAGTGGCTAGGTCTTTCCATATATGCTCAAGTAGCTTTCAAGAGGGAACAAAAGACTAAATATTCTTTATTGAAACACTGAATAATGGTAAAGAATAACAGAATTAGGATTTGTTGTGGGTTTTGCAAATTAGGATACATCATTTTCATTTTTGCTAGTAAGTCCAAAAGCTTTAACATTTATTTAATTAGTCTAAGCTTGGCAATTCAGCCAATGAAAACTAAAGTGTATAAGTTATATTAATCAAAAACAATGTTAATAGGCAATTTTCTGAATGATGAAGCAACATAAAAACAAATATGAGTAACACTATAATTAATTGATTAGCTAGTTCCCGTTGAGAAATTATATTCAATAGGAGTCTGTCAATACAAATTGCTATCAATTGCCACTTTATGAAGTGCCAGGAATAACGGGTTCACATGCATATTAGAACTAGTTGTCACGAATGCCAATTTACAGCAGAAATATGGATTGTTTATCACCTAATTTAATTTCAGACAGCTAACTTACTTGTAATAACTCATTTTAGAATTGAATTTTTAAGAACTTGAGTATTATTAAAAGGAGCAGCTTGTTGTAATAAATTTGCAAATTTAAATTCTTCTGTAAATAACTTAAAACAGCCTATAACTCAATTTTGCCATTGATTACTTAGAAAATATTTAGCAATTGTATTTAACACCCAGACACCCCCGTTCCTCCCCCTGGCAGCATCTTTCGTTACAAATGCTCCCCTACTGCTGCAGTATCAGACTTGACTCTCCACTTTTATTATTTGCGTTCATTTATTACATTGAGAAAGACGTAGTGTTCAACTTCAATTCTCTCTGACTCAGCCAAAATACTTTGTGGGGTCTCCTTGGTCACGCTTGCCAGCAAATATACCACACATGAAGGCATTTACTATACCTTATTTCAGCACATCTGGACAGTTTGATGTTCCAATGCTGAAGACAATGCAAAGAATAGAATTCAGCTCACAGGTTCATAAGCAGAGTGTGTAAGAATGCAAAGTTGCTCTGGTTTGGGGCAAGGGAGGAGTTTAGTTCATGCCATACTTTCTCCATCCTATTTCTGAAGTCTTTTAGATTATTCAATGGCAACTGTGAACAAGAAAAGTTTTATGCGGGGGCGGGGGGGAAGGATCTACTTGGAGGCTGTGAAAAATGATACAAACCATCAATTTCTTAATGGCTCCTGGAAAGCTGTCAGCTAGAAACAATAACACTCATGAAAATACCTCCCCCTTCCAGACTTCAGATATTCACTGAACTTCAATTAGCACTGCCCAAGTACAAATATGCAGCTACATTAAAACAATAATTAAGATGGCATAAGTATTTAAGAGTTTATTATCTGGAGAAAGGTTTACATCTAGTATTCATGCCAATCTATGTCTACAGCTGTAATATACATTCTTGTAACAGCCTGCAGTTTCTGGAAATCGATATACTATCAGCCTTTTTCTTTACTTTGCAAACAAGGCACTGAAACCAATCACATTCCAGAATGTTTGCAATAGGTACCAGACAAAGTTCATCAGCTTGTAATCATATCTGTCAAACTCCAGTGAGCATAAAGGTTACTGGCATTTCACTGACTTACTGCAACTACATCACTCCAGTATGCAGTACATTCATTAGTGGATGCAGATCACTTTACATTAAAAAAAAAACAACCCTATTGTATTAATACTCTCCTGTAATCTGTGACTTCAAGAAAGATCAACTGTTGTTGCAAGTAAGAAGCAATAAACTAAAAGGTTTCAAAAGCCTTTTTAACTTTCCTTAATAACATGAATTGATTTAATAAAGAAAAAAGTTCAGCAGCAAAGTCTTTGAAATACCACCTCAAAAACAGGTCAAATTCTTACTTCCTAGCTTCTCTTTTACAGCATGAAAGGCTCTGTGTTTTGGCACATGACTTTTCTCCTTATGGGAGTTCCCATGGATCATTTCTGTTAGCAGAAAAGAATCCACTGACTAAGCCTATCCTAGGGCTAACAGACTGAGCTTCCATGGGGAAATTGCTGCCATATGAGCACAGATATTGACCAACTTAGTTAAAAATATAACGACACATAACCATCACTACACTATCTTTGCTGTTTATTAGATTCCATACAAAACTCCTCCATAACTGAGGAGTTATTTCAGGTTTAGCTGCCAGTCAGACTAATAGAAGAACATTTTACTTCAACTCAAATATTCTTGTTTTCTGAAGTCTGGTATTTCCCTCCCCAAGAACATTTATCTGGACTTTGAGATCTAGTCAATTCTACTGTTCCAGGAACAGGTTAGGATGACCAGCTTTAGGAAGCAACTCTGTTCTTTCCATGATCATTGTGGAACACCTTAAACTGCTGTCAGCACACAGCTGAGCAATGACAGATGACAGAAGCCCATTTCACAAGGAGACCATTCCTTGCAGAATAGTTACAGCTTAAGACTTTAACATTGCAGATACACAGCTGAAACTTCTAAAAATTCAGGTCAAAAATTCTGTCAAATAGAGTTATTTAGGGCATGTTCAAACAGCCTTTGGTAATAACAGAAGTAACCCTTTGCCTGGAGGATTACTTTTGAACCAGATTGTTTTATTGTTTTATTGTATTGATCCAGAGTTATACTGACACAAATGAAGAGGCAATCAGAGATGGGAACATCATCTATTTTCATTACCAAAGCTAACACCTCACATACCTATGCTATCAGGAATCAAATGGTTATTCCCAACCCTGTCAGCAAGGGTTTGATACTTGAAATGGCAGGAGGGAATATAGCATTTGGTTTTTTTCCTTTTAAGGGAAGACAAGGAAAGTCTTCTCAATTAAGAACTTATTTATTATAACCACACTTAGAACATTTAAAAAACTATTTGTATTCACTGAATCAAGAGAATAGCATAGCAAGACTTAAAGCACTTCCTCAACTCCTCAGTATGTCATAAACCTAGTAAAAACCACTTAATGCTTCATTTTTGAACAAAACAAACAACAATTGTTTGGAAGAACTTTTCCATAAAGAAACGTGGCCCCAATTCATTAGTTGGAATTCTGCATCACATCTTACACCCTTACAAAATTAAGAACTACAAGAATCTGCAATTACATCAAAACAAACAAACAAAAAAGGCAGTATTGCAAAGGTTACAAGGCATTACCACATGACTGAAAAACCATGAGTGGATCTTCCTTTCAGTTCAACACTGATCCATTGACTGATCCAAGTAACAGTATACATTAAAATACAGGCAGGTTATAACAGTATTTTTGATGAAGTCTCAACTAGTATTTCCATTAGCATTTTATGACAACTGATATTTGACTCCATACAATCCATGACATGTTAACAAAGCCTTTCTAATAAAGCTTTCCGATTATAAATAACATTGATCTGTAAGAAATTGTTATGTACCATTGATAGACACTTGTAGCAAGACAACTTTAAGGAAGATTCATGCCTCACAATACAGCTGAATGCAAGGTCCTACCTAGACACAGGATATTCACCCACATGGGGGAACTGGGAAACAGTAACAGAGGAGCACAGTGATGCTCTTGTACAGCATTTTAAGACTGCTTATTTTGTACCAGAGCCTTACCAAGCATGAAGTATTAACAAAGCCATACTAGCTTACAATCAACTCTCAGACCCCATTTTTTGGCTCCAGTCCTACTCCAAACAAGGAAGACAAAAGATAGAGAATTGCATTGCATTTGGGGAAGGGCTCCAGAACAATCTGTGGTCTGGGAAATATGCTTCACAACATGAAGAACTCAATTTGCTTTACTTAACTTTTAAAGGACTACTAAATCAAAATATACAAGTACCAATAAAAGTACTAGACTTTGAGATCACATCAACAGATGAAGGCAAAAGAAACTTAAGTGGCTCTTTAAATTTATCACAGCTCAAGTTGCTGCATTATTTTAAACAGACCCATAAAAACAGGTGGAAAGCATTAACCATTGCAAGACTGTAGATCCAGATCCAAGAAGGCCAGTTGTGACTGGACTGACACCTATTCCTATGATGTTTGTCCCCTCTCCACAGAAAATTAATGTATAATTTTACTGTCACCCAAGCCCAAAACCAAGTAGATTTCTCTTGGTATACAGGAGCTTTCACATGCTCAGAATTAATTGCAGTCTAAACAATGAAGCCATTAACTCTGTTTATGTCTTACATAAGCACATGCAGCAATACCAAAGTAAGTATTCCTCTGCTGAAGTTTTCTATAGATCAATGAAAAATTCAGGATTAATTATGCCAGGACAAAGTACAAACTTCTAACCTATTGTTAATAGGTTACCAGGTTTTTGAGACAAAGTTTTTAATTCTGCCTCAAAGGGCACTTAAGGAACTACACATTATATCAGTACCCCTGGATTAAAGGGTTGGACATCACTTGGTGTACATCTCAAAATCTATACCAAATAAGTTCTGTCTTTGGCTGATGATGGCCTGTTAACACCCATCTCTTATATTTTCTGAGGCACCAAAGTACTGTATAAAGGACAAGCACAACAGCACTACCTTTGTTTTTGAAAGCAGAAGCATGAGCACTTAACCCCAGGGGACCATTTTCAGATGCGAATCCTGGCTTGTCAGATGAAGCTTTCTAGAGCCTGTTTTAGGTACTTTTGAAGAGTTGTCCCTTTTCAGTATTCCCTGTTGGATCTGCTCCACACATGGCTCTCAATACAGTTCTGAGTCACGCATCTAAAAAGTGGATTACTACACCAACAGGCATTACAATAGCAAAATCTTTGGGGAGAAATTTATGCCAGCAATTCATTTGGCGTTTTTAAATTGACAACATATTTCTGAATGAGTTGTAGTTAAGCCTTGCATTTTAGGAAAAGCTGTGGCAATTACTGGCTTATATTTTATGGCTTCTGTTATGTGGAAAGCCATATCTAGATTGAAGATAGAAAAGGCCAATATAAATACTGTCATTTAGAAGTAGATCACTGGATAGGGAGGAAAAAAAAACAAAAACCAACCAACCAACAACAACAAAAAAAAGAAACCAAACAACAAACCCAACCCAAAAACCCAAGCCTGGGCTTGCTTCCAATTTTTCTTTATCAGTTTTCCTATGTGTAAAGTGGGATGGATATCTACTAATATATAAGAAGCATTTTTATACCTAAAGATGAAAATAAACATCATTTACTAATACACTGTTTCAAATAGCTACAAGGGTGCTGAAATATTGAATTACTATAATATTTGCTTTCTCTCAAAGGTTCTTATCTGCATTGTACAGCATTTACTAAAATAATGCAAAACTACAAATCAGCAAAAGGACATGTGCACTTCGGGGAACCTGACTCCACACCCCACAAATACCACTTAGATTATTAACTCTTGAATAACACTGGAATAACCTCACCTTGTTAATTGTGACATTTAAAGACAAGATAAACACTGGAGCCCTGTCAACATTTCAAAGCCATTTTGGGCTGCACCATTTATGCAGGTGCAGCTGCCCTGACAAAAGGGTCTAATAAAGACCAGGACTTTCCAGCCACCTGAGAAAGATCAGTTCAGCACCCCACAACCATTAAACAGCCCCTCATGGTGATTAAATGAAACAGGAGGGTCCAGGCCCTTAGCCTGCCTTTGTCATGTGCTTGCACCCAACTAATTAGAATGACCACAGTTCACAACCAACTGGGATATAAATGGAGCCCCACCAGAGAGCAAATTTCAAGATGGTTCCCTCTGAGCAAGTGGGCCTTGCAGTCATGAATCCTCCCCTTGGAGCTGGACGCTGTCCAAGGATACTTTTGGGGATTAAGAGAGTCCTCACCCTCCTTTTGGTCAATGAATATTTAAGTCTAGATAGATCCCTGAGCGAACCCTCACCCCCTTAGGGCAACAGACCCCCTTTGGGTATGCTTGTGTAGAAGGTTTTCCTTTTGGGAGTGCATACACACATTTTGATTTATCTTTCTAGAAAGATTATTCCTTAAAGTTTAGGAATTAGTTGTACAGCAGTGTATTACCAACTGATAGCCCAACTTGTCATTTAATTTTATCAGAAGGAATGCCAGGTAATTTTGATTACAATAAATCTACATTTTGTGCAGCTACTGAGGTCTGTTTCATGGGTGCCTCCATGACACCACTGGTAGAATAATATCTCAGCTTCACATAAGGAAGGAAATGTGAAGTACAACAGTGCTGATTTTCTCTAAACATGCAAAAGGACACCCCAGGTAGTGTTCATACAATAGAAATATTTGTTCCATTACAGAGCATACATTTTATTCCTTTGAAATCAGTCCTTTTAATTTTGACCTGTGCTCACATCATGTAACGTAGATTCAGGTAATAGTACAAATATATGTCTCATGTATAAATAGCTAAAGCTCCATTGTAAGTACTGCTAAAGAAGAAAAGCTACATATCTTTTCAAATACGATCTGTTTAAACACTATTGTAGTTTATGAAGAAAATGCTAAATTTCATGCATTCATTTTTATAGTAAAACCTTTACTCCTAGAAAAGGCTCTATAGATTACCTTGATCTAAAGAGATTTAATTTCTTTTTTTCCCCCCTTTTTGAAAAAAGTTACTTGGGTTTTTCTCCTCATAGTCAGTAACAAAGTTATCAGGAATGCAGATTAAGGGATTTCAGAATGCTAAGAGTATCTACACTGTTCCCCCTTTTTCCTATACAAGGGTGAAATTCCCAGCAAACTATTGGTAAAGAATCACATATAAAAATCACAGGCATGACTATTTTCAGTAAGATGCTATTGAACATAATCTTAAAAAGCAGAATTAATGTATACCTGACTAAGTTTCTAGAAGTTGAACGCAAAAGCATAAAGAGTCACATTTTCACATGAGAAATCAAACAGGATAGTACTGTAGTTTTCCTATGAATAAGGCTACACTGTGTATATTCATATCAGAGATGATGCCTCAGTCCTGCACAAAGCAGCATAAACTCATGTGTATCAATCTTTTTCAAGCAGATGGCCCTTCGTGGCAGTAGACTGCACTCATACTACACCTCACGTGTGAGCATGTTCCCAACACCCTAACAATAGCTGCTCCACTGCCTTCTTATCACCACCCCCTCCATACTGCACCACCCTTCTCACTCACCTGTGACACATTTTGTGATGTTACAGTAATGCTGTGTGTAAAGCGTAGGTACATTTACTTTCCCCTCTTCTGCTGCCTTGTAATAGTTGGAGAGACACGTTACTTATTGCAGCTACTGCAACGGGAAGGATTTTGCTTAGGTTATAGCTTTTACTCACTTCAGCACTCAACATTTCACAGCTTTATCTTATTTACAGCAGGTAAACTGAATCAACTTTATTTACCAGTGACTCAACCTATTAACTGATTTTAGAGACTAGGACCTATATGATATTAATGTGCTGTTTGCTAGCGTAGCTCAGACCACTGCAGTTTTGAAAGAGAAAGATTGGGATTTCCATGCAATGTGGGAAGCCACACTCCCATTGCACAGATCATTTCCAAGGCCCCCATATCATAGGATCAATGATTCATACGAGGCTTTTACACAGCAAAGGACTCTTAGATATTTGAGAACAATTGTTTTATTCATAGCCTTTTTAAAGGGTCAAATCCAGTACTGCTTGTGTCACTGTGGAAATAATCAGAAGTGAAACAAACTGCCATTCTCTTATTAGCAGTGAGGAAGACAACAGAACAAGGATGTGTAGGCTTTCTTTAACTCCCATGAGCACTCCCTTAGACCTTATCAAAGTAAATACAAATGCTGACTGCTCACCAAAGCCATCAATTTTTTTTTTAAAGTTTCCTCTGTCTTAAAATTTAAAAGTATCATCTTAATATTATATCCTGTGACAGAAAAGCTTATAAAGGAGTTTAAAGTGAAAGCTCATTTGCCCCTACATTTCTAGTAATGGGCACTGTATGAAATATGAACTTTCTTATCTGTGATATATGTTTTGCTTGAAATATGGCTAATTAATGCCATTTGTTAGAGATGAGACAGTTGAGTACCATTTCTTGTGTCACATTGACTTCAAGTTGCTTATGCTTGTATGAAATTAGTGACAATGAAATCTTGAACACAAATTTTAGAAGATTCATGATGTACCTCATAATGATTAAGACACCACTTTCACTAAAATTTCCGAGGAAAAAAGTACCAATAATAACACTTGTTAAATTCCTTATCACATTTATTGTAGATTAAAATATCTATAGAAGTAGATCAGTGGTCTGCATTAGTAACATCAGATCGTATAAAGAGGATAGTTTCTCAATTTGTAGCTTAAATAATCCATTACTTCTGCTTTGTTAAGGACTTGTATGCAACGCTAAAGATTCAGTTTCCAAGATAACCACTTCTCCTTTTTCCAAAGCTGTTTTATATCATGTCCTCAAGAGTTTGCTCCCAAGATACAGATACAATAACCACACAATTCTGTTTGTAAATGCTGTCATAATGAAACATATTATAAAATTGATCGTGCTAAATTGATCCTGCTAAATTTGATGAACATACTTAACTGCAGCTGCCTACTTTGTGCTAAGTCAGATGGACTACTTTTGGAAGGACAGTAGAGCATGTGAATTTGTTTGAAGGACTAGGACACGCATTACATTATTCACAGCTACAAGTTAATATATATCAATGATTATCATTAGCTATGACTTCTCCGTTGGAAGAGATGTTAGTTTCTTGAGAACAAATGCTATGTGATTGCTAAAACTAATCAGAAAAGAGATTGGAATATAGTAGTAAAAAAGAGCTCAGCCTCCATGACTACCTCTGTTGTGAAAGCAATTAAGAGTATCCTTTTAACACACTGTCTCTTTTGTTGATACAGCTTAGGTATCTAACGTACTTAGGAGAAGGGTATTTGGGATGACTACAGTACCTGAAAGTATACAATTCGGTCATCTCTCATTGATAATCAAAGCCAGTAATATGATATAGTTTATGCTGTCCAGAGGTTTGTATACATCAATATTTATTAATATACCTGTTGACCTAAAACATACAGGCTAGACACTTAAGAACTGACGTGTGTCAATAAATCACTGAAAGAAGATGACACCTTTATGATGTGGCAAGGATTTTGTAATTAGTCACATGAACACACCTATCAGAAAAAGGAGATATTCTCTATTTAAGGAGATCTTATGGTTAAGAAGAGTGACCAGCCTATTTCCTGAAGATGAAAAAACCAAAACCACATACTGGGGAGAAAAGGTACATCTACCTGAACTACCTGGTAGGCTTCAGAGGCAACACTAGCAAAACAGTACTAACAGAGAGAGAAATGATTTTTAATAGTGGGCTCTCAAAGTGCAGCTAGCACACACAAGCAAGAAACCACGCTAACAAGAAAAACAAAAGAAGAAAACCCAAGCAAGAAAAACCACCCCTAGAGAGAAAAACATCTTTCTCATTTACTCTTAGTAACAGCTTCTTGAAATCTGCTTTTTCTTTTGTTTTGTCTTTGAAGACCTAAAATTGCATTGCCAACTTGTACAGCATAGAAAACAGCTTTAGTACAGTTTACCCTTACATTACTGAACTCCAGGCCAGGCACCCTGCATTAAAGGAGCAAGAAAAGAAACAACTCACCAAGTTCCCAGGGTACTTTCAATAGTCAATCACTGCTCCCCACACAAAGCCTTTCCTGCAACATCTCAGCACAACTCTACAGCATTTTCAGGAGAGCCTGCAAATTTGTTATTTATTTGGATCTAAGCTTTTACAGCTGCTGTTTCTAATTGGCTAATTAGTCAAAGCTGAGGATAGGTAAAAGCCTGTGAGTGGCATCTTCATTAACCCCTTCTGGTTTGCTACCCTGTGAACTGTGCCTAGTTGACTACAACGCCTCTAGAAAAAAAACAACCACCCCATCAAAAAGCTGAACTCATATTACCATACATAAGCCACAAATTCACAACTGTGTTTTGAAACTGCACATGCACTGCCAATATTTAAACACATTCTTTAAAAAACACTGTGCATAGTATGCAAAAATTGAGATTGCAACTAACAAAATTTTTCTGGAAAAAATCTGGAATTTATGGGGTGGCATAAGAAGAAAAACTCCCCAAAATATGTGTAAACAAAGAAATATCAGCAGAAATGCAGATGTTGACTGCTCTTACATGCTACTGCTGAAGGAAGTGCCTTTAAAGCAGTGCTTGGATTACATTAGCATCAAAGTTTCTTTAGTTTATGCAAGAACCTTATCTCCAAGTGTTTTCTGCGCAGACACATACAAAGCCTGAAATCCTGAGCAACATAGATTTTGGGTTTTGCTAATGTTGAGTTAGTAGAGTATACATAGTACTCATAGTAGAGAAATAATGAGCTGGGGACCACTTAAGCAAATTGGATGTCGACAAGTCCACAGGACCAGATGGGACACTGGAAAATGGCCAATGTCATTGAGAAAATGCCATCATCTTTAATTGGTCCTGGTGATCAGGGGAAGTTCCCGATCTCTGTAGAAAGGAAAATGTTACACAGATCTTTAAGAAGTGCAAGAAGGAAGATCCAGGGATATTCAGAATGGTCAATCAAACTGCTTCCCACCATCCCTGGGAAGACTATGAAGAAAATCCTTCTAAATACACTGTCCAAGCATACGAAGGACAAGAATTTGATTAGGAATAGCCAGCATGGGTTTAAGGAAGACAAAAGTTTGCCTTACCACCCTGGTTACTTTCAGTGACAGGCTCGTGGATGGTGTTAACCTTGACTTTAGCAAGACTCTCAAAACAGTCTTCGATGGTATCTTTGTAAACAAAACAGTGAGATATAGGTAGCCTAGGAGTTAGAAGGAAAGCCTGACAGTACAGGATTTGTTAAGTCTTAAAATGAAAAGGCTAAGTTGGGATCTTACTGCTGACTCTATGTCATTATTTTCTCGCAGGGATAAGACAACTGTCTGGAGAAAGAAGTTGCAGGAGGGAGATTCTGAGGAGATACTGGGAAATGGCTTTTCACAATGAGGGCAGTCAAACATCTGAACAGGAGCTAATGAGTTTGTGGAATCACCATCCTTAGAAATATTCAAAACACCACTGGACAGGGCCCTAAGCAATTTGATCAAATGTGGCTTACATTTGCTGAGGGCTTTGGCTCATCCCCAGAGTCTTTGACTGTCAAATGACTGTGAGAGATTCCCTCCAACCTAAAATATCTATGATTCTATTGTGCATGATGGATGCTGTTTTGTATAGATTAGATTAATTTAATTTAAATTCAGTAAGTAAAAGTACTAAAATTCAGCTTAACATGAGGTCTCCTAACAAGAATCAGTTCCTTGGTCCTATTAATGTAAAGTCTCCAAAACAGCTGCTGAGAAGATGTCTACTACTGTAAATATTCAGCTAAGAAATAGCCGCATTTGTCTGTCAGAAGTGCTCACCATGTTACTATCTTACTGATCATAATGCTGAAATAGAATGGTGCTTGAAGAAGATCTGCTTACTGATGAAAACAAACTGGTTTGAGTTAAAAATGGGCAGGGCAGAGGTGAGCGGTAGAAAGCCTTCAGAAGACCCTATAATTACATAGAAGATACACCAAACAATGATCAATATAACCTGTTTTATAGAAGAGCTTTTGAATTTCTCATTCAGTCCCAGCTCTCATTAAGCAGCGTTTCTGAATAATGCTTTCTGCCTTTCCCAGTTGATTTAAAGTTCCTCCTCCACATTCTGGAAGATAATGAGTTGATTGTACTATTTTCACCTCTCAGGGCACCTACAGTTCTATGATATACTTGGACATTTTAAGCCCTTTGAAAAACTATCTGAAACAGTAATAGAGTATACTGCAGGAGCAAAGGCTATTGCAGAGATTGCTGTAAAAACATCAGACCTACCCTTTGCTTTCTGTGCTGGCTTTCTAAAGAATACTCAGTGGCTGAGATGACACATCTAAAATGCTGCCTAAAGGTCTGTGATCAAACTTTTTTTTTTTTTGGCTCATCTTGCACAATGGAACTTTTTGGAACAAAACCAATGGCAAGTATTACACAAGACAGAAGTTCCTTAGGATTAGGTCAATAATATTTCTGATATATTACTTGGTCTGCAGACTTTCATATACTTCCCTATTATTTACTCCAAATTCAAGACAAATTTTGCTTTGTCCTCTCTCACATAAATGCAAGCCAAAACATATACATCAAACAAAGTATGACATCAGACACTCCTACACTAAATGCACTGGTTTTATGCCATTTCCTGTTGTGAATATCAATGGCTACGTGCAGTGCATACACAAATTATAGCACTATGTCTAGGCTTTGGCAAATATGGTTTGGGTTGCAAATTTTGTCAACATACTGCTCAGTGAATAGGTTATATTAGAGGAAATATGGAAGCAGGTTTGTGCTACTTTATGGATGCATATTGAGTGTATTTTTATGGATATATAATTGGTGCTCCCAAAGCATCAAAGCATCTCTCTGCATGGCCCCACATTAATTACTGCTTTCCTTCAGGGTCTATATTGTCTGTGTGCCTCTTCCAGTTCTCCTTTACTTCCTTTTCACCTTGAGCAGTTACATCTTCTCAGAATTAAAAGAATGTCACTAATAAGACAGATATCTGGGTTACTGAAGCTCATTTAAAATCTTCTTTAGATATTTATTTTGCAAAATAGTGGCAAACTGGTTATAAACCACTGCTAGATTACAACTACATTGCACTTTGGGCTCGCTTCAATGGATATTGTCCATGAAAGTTTCCTACTAGAAAAGAAAAAAAAAAAAAAACCAGATTATAGTATTACTTCTACCACTTCATTGTACTGGGAAATGAGAAAAATAAGTTTGGGGTTTTTTTTTTATTTTCGAAAATAGATTTCTGCAATTACTCTGAATTTAACCACACACACAAATCCACTATTCCTCAATAAATTCTGACAAGTAAATACACTGTTTGAGTAGTCTAGTTTTAATGGTGCTTTAGCAGATAGCTTTTGTGCTGGATTTGGACCTAGTGCAACTTTACTTTCTTAGTTCAACAAGTTGGTTATGGCAGAATGTAACTCAAGTCACATTCATGATAAAGCCCTGAAGGTACATAGGCATACACAACCCTAGGCTTTGGAGATTTTTTTATACAAAGTCAATTTATGGTATTTGGCTGGTTCTGCAACAAACTGGTAATACATTTTCTTTCTTTCAATATGATTTTAAGATATTCTTCATGCAAAAAAATGAAATACGCACTTTACGTCATCCATATGCCCAGAGAAAATGATCTCACTGGATTTCATTGCCAAAGTCACGTCAGCGTCTCCCGGTATATTTAGCAGTGTTCTTAAAGAGTGTCCTACACTTGTGCGTTCTGTGTTATAAAACACAAATTATGTTTGTGAGTCACTGGATAATGCCTTTCTTTTCTGCACATAATCGGATATTTAAGTGTGTTCAGACGGGTATATTTGATTCATTCTGATTCCTACAATTTGAAAAATTTCTCAAGATTAAATAAATTGCTTGTCCACTTTTCCAAAAACCCAGTGGCTTTTCCTTTAATAACCATTAAGTTGTTTACAGAACAGTATAACTTTATTTATTAACTCCAGCTGATTCAATATTTATACATCTTTTTTAAAGGTCTAAACAGTTGAGACAAGAAGCTGACAGCAAGTGTCTCTTTAAACTTCCTAGTTTCTCACTGAAATCTGGATAATAAAGATAAGGAAAAGGTCATCTTCCCAAGGATATAGGATAAGGAATAGCACTTGGAAAGGCAAAATTTTACTTTAAATAAAATTTCAGTAACATGAATATGTAACAAAGATGAAAAAAGGAAAATTGCATTTCATACATATCTGTTAAAAACTTTACTGCTTTACAGTAATGAATAATAATGATTTACAGTCTTTGTTATAGGAAGCTCTAATAGATTTGTATTTACATGGTATTTACAACTGGAAGTGATCACATATCAGAAATACTGCTTACTTTTTAAAGAAGTTTCTCTTATAGAGACAACCCTGATTTAAACTTAGCAATCTTCCCAATTCCAGTATAGTCTAACTGCCTTTGTAACTTCTACTTTACTGAAGCTTCTACTTTAGTGACGTATACCATTCATAATCTTTTGATTTCCAAACAAAATCGTACAAGAAGGCTCCTTCAGGACCATTAAAAAAATCATACCATTGGGCCCTAAATCCTGAATAAACCCACTCACTTTTCAAATGGTAATATTATGGTATTTTCTGCAATAAAAAAGTTGTTGAGATTATAACTGAAACTAACATGTTATGCAGTGTTTCTACCTCTGCTTTGCTGAAGCCAGTGAATGGAATACATGCCCTATAACTTACATACCCAGCCTCCTCATAGCCTCTTTGAAATCTCAGATTCCTCACACCAAAGAAGGGATCTGTTCTGCCTGGAATTACTTCCATACCTTTTTAAACAGTCAGGAAACTGCATCTCACAATATGCAGGGACAAAAATAGGACTCCTCTTCCTCAGCGTAAGACAGACATGGACCTGTTAGAGTGGGTCCAGAGAAGGGCCACAAAAAAAGGTCAGAGGGCTGGACACCTCTCCTGTGAGAGACTGAGAGTTATGGTTGCTCAGCCTAGAGAAGAGAAGGCTCCATGGAGAGCTTATTGCAACCTTTCAGTACTTAAAGGGAGCTTAGAAGAAAGATGGGGACAATCTTTTTAGCAGAGCCTGTTGTGTCTGAACAAGGGGAGGTGGTTCTAATCTAAAGGAGGGTAGACTCAGACTAAATATAAGGAAGAAATTTTTTACAATGAGGGTGGTGAAACACTGGAACAGTTTGCCAGAGAGGTGACAGATGCCCTATCTAGGCCCTATCTAACCATTCCAGGTCAGGTTAGACAGGGCTATGAGCAACCTGACTTCTTTGAAGATGTCCCTGCTCACTGCAGAGGTGTTGGACTAGATGACCTTTAAAGGTTCCTTCCAACCCAAACCATTTTGTGATTCCACTGAAAACGAAGGGAACAAAAGGAAACACTCTGCAGCATCCTTATACTAAATTCCCCTGGCTCTGATGATGGGGACATGAGAGTGGGACCCAGATTTGCAGTACAGACATCAGAAGAGCAATCCAGGTAAGGAGAAAACTGAGCTTCAGGTTCTACTCAGTCCAGGGGCATCATGGGCTTCCTAAAAAGGAACATGCTCTATCTGGTTTTTTTTTGAAACTGGGCCACTGTACAACCAGAAATTCAAGATCCATGACAGCCAAAGTGCAGCAGGCGAACTGAAGTTAGACACCGAGATGGAAAGAGCATAGTCTGTAATCCTGGACCCTGTCCCCAGGAAACATTTTAAATCTGCCCTCTTCCAGCGGAGTGTCCAGGTCATCCAAGCAGTCACAGTCCCTCTCATCTGTTATCTTTTTGCCACCTAATTAATCCACTCTTGTAGCTGTAAAATCTACATACTGTATGTTTCCACAGCCTGCCTGGGACTATGTAGGTACAGACCCCTTCAAGGTTCAGTGCTTTCTTACTTCATAAACAAATGCTATTCTCACTATATTGTTGTTCAAAAGGTAGCCACCTTCAAAATTAATTCAGTTGTAGTCCTGACCAGACATAATATTTTGGTCTTTTTTTTGGACTCGGGCAAAGCTTAGCTAATAACCTTCTGAAAGCTGAGTCTGTAGACCAAGTAGAAAAGTGCCTGCTGGGTTGAATAGTCTTGGACATTAAGCAAATCGGATGGCTATCTGAAGCTTAGGTGAGGTTTAGGCGCCTACTGTCCAGGGCAGGTACACTGCCTTCTACACAATGAATTCATGTTCATTTAGGACTCAAATTTAGTTTGACAGAAGTTATAGATTGATAAAACTTCTGTGAAATCTGGTATAACCTATTAGGTTACCTAACAATACAAGCGGGTTGTCAAGTTCTGTGGAGGGAAGAAAGGCACTGCACTTTTGTTCCCTATCTGTTGCAGTTTCAGTGTGTACTGTTGTTGACAGGAAGAACTGAAACTCAAGTACAGAGATAGGAAACGGGCTGCTGGTAAAGTCTCTGAAGTAGAGCAAGGACTACAAGTTGCCAAACACCAAACAGCACTATACAGTAGCCAATTCCACCTGGAAACATGGGAAATAGCTGATGAAAGACTATAGTTTCTCCATCTATTTCTCCTTCTTCTCCTTTCCTTTTGTGAAGTAGGAGAAATGTCCTACTTCAAAGATGAGAAATAACTTTGAATTTAAACCCAAAAGAAATACTAGAAAAAATATATCTAACTAGAAAGAGCAGCCTGTCAAAGAATGGCATGTGCAAATCAGATGCACAGAAAGGCCCAGTCAATCAGAGAAAAGTTTCAATCAATGTGCTTTTCAGTTATGCTGATAGCATAATTATTTCCATGCTTTGGTATGTTTTGTTTAAACAGTTCTGGAAAAATCTCATTATCATGGATTTGCTGTCCAAAGGCAAGATTCCCATAAGCAAGCCTTGTTAAAAGACAATCCTAGAGGTACATAGATATGTATTTTGTTTTGCCTGCATGGAATTATGTACCTATCTACTTTATGAAATAAGACGTTGGAAAAAAAAAAATTAATGAACATAGGACATGTACAGTGTCACCACTATCCATAACATTTACAGACACATCTGAGCACTTCTGCTTGAAAACAATCAGAATATTTATTTTGATACTTTCAATTTACAACTATGCATAATTTAACAATTTCTATTCACAGCAAGCCAATACCACTGAAACACCTACATTTAGCTAGTCAGCCAAAATTCCTGCTAATTGTTCCAATTGAGCATGAAATTGTTGGCAATTTTGTTCAACACGAATCATACATTTCTATCCAAACAATTTCTATTGTCATCTGATTATGCAGAACATGTGCCAAATAAATTTTTTGAAGTGGAACAATACATTTTTATCAAAAAACCTGAACAAAACCAGGTTTACAGAACTATTTGTGAATTCACAGATCCTATGGCTCATAACCTAATAAGCAGAGGTTTTACTCTCTTGTTAGCATGAAATATTAGGATGTCAACCTGCATGTAAACATATGTCCTATATATCATGTTTAAGGCATTCTTACAATGTCTGTTTGCCCATCAGGGTAAATTGACTCAACAGAAAGAAGCAAACTAGTGAATGTGGGGATTAAAAATGTGTTGTCTGTAAATACAGAGATGGGATACATTGTAGAACTAATCTATAATTTTTTAGAACTTTATTTCAGTTAAGGACTCTGTCAAAACATCAAAAATTTTGACTTGTTCACATATATTTTAGCAATAAAAAATTCTGTCTATATGCAAAAACATTGTGGCTTATTCCAGGCAACATTTCTCAGGAAAAAACTATTACTTGGAAATATTAAAAATTTAGCTTGATTCTTTGCAAGGAACTGAGTGTCTGTACACTCTACATTGAATAGAGTTAGTATAGAGAACACACAAAAAATCATAGCTGTGACCAGTAGGCATGAGCAACTAGATTAGGTATTTGTTCTGAATCACAGGCTCAGGACATTCACACATCACTAGACATATATTTACAGAGAAGCAACAAAAATATTATGCAAATGTAAAGTTATTTAATTGGGCAGAGCTACACTTTTGTGTATGACCACTGAATGAGGAATTAAATACTGTGAAAAGTAAAATCCTTACTTCATGAAAACCAGTTCATATGTGAGGAAGGAGTTACTGCAAACCAAACAGCGCTGCTTTCAGATAATGTCCCTCACACGCGGTATCACAAAAGGATACCCAAGGTGAATCAATCATTTGTAAAGAAGGGAAAAAAAAAAAAAAAAAAAAAAAAAGGATCTGAAGGTAGGATTTAAAATGAAGTGACTCAATAGTGTACCAGAAAGTTTTCCAGACGAACAGAACTGAGGGAGTGGGCAGAGAAGAATGCAGTGAGCCATCAAGGTCAAAGTGTAGCACAAGATAATGGAGTTCTTGAGGCAGTGGACAGCAAATTTAGCATGATCTTTGAGTAATACAGAAAAACGAAAAAGTGATTCAATATAGATTCTTCTCTTTAGTCAGATGTATCATCTGACTACATTTCTCTGAGATCTAGTTGTGTAGGACACATGGATTTTGAAAGGTTATAAAAATGGTAATGTGCTGGCTAAGACAAAAAATAATTACATCATGAATACAGACTTCAAGGAGTATCTTGAAGCTATTCCAGAACAGATTGGAGATCATTTTAGGCAGACCTACAGTCATGGAGAGACTGGGGGTCAGAGATGACTTAATAGTGTCTGCTCTTGCAATAGAACTGAGGATGTAAATCAAGGAAGTTAACAGCAAAAGTGAAGAGAAAGGTGAGAAAAATTCAGTAACAGAAAAATAATAGTGCAATGAAGGTAATTAAGGTTTTCAAACAACAGAAATGGAAACTTTTCAGACAGTATGCAGAAAGAAGAGCTAGACGGCAATCATAATAAGAAAGACAGAGTTGAAAAGAGAAAAGCTAATGCAGCTATGGGTACATGGTACCTAAGAAATGTTTGTCCAACCTGTTCTAAAAAGCTTCCAATAAAAGAAATTCCATCATCCCCCCAGGCAATTGCTTCCAATGATTCAGCTTTATTATGAGAAGTTTTTCCTGATATTGAGCCTAAAACTCCTCTACTACAATTTAAGTCCATTACACCTTTGCTGCCTACAGTGCACACAAAGGAAAGATTGTTGCCCTCCTGATTGCTACTGACCTTTTGCATATTTCAAGGTTATTATTTTGACTCCTTTCAATAGTCTACACCAATTTCCTTGACATTTCCTTGTAGTTACATTTTTTAAGCCTCTGATTGCTCACATTGTTCTCATCGAGATTCTCTCTCCTCTGGTCCTGCTCAAGCTGCTGAGCAATAGATCGGACACAGTATTTAGCAAAGCCCTTTCCAATGCCAAGCAGAGCTTGGCTTACAGACTTAACATATGGACAATATGGACAACCCAAATTTGTAATTAGTATATAGTAAAAACAAACAAACAAACAAACCACAAACAAAACTTTGCTAGGGAAGAAAAATTATAACTAAAGCCAGGGATGAGAGTTCTAAAAACAACAACTCATATGCATATTCAAAGCCTTCTGATGGGCAGGTTACAAAAGATCAATGTAAGCTTCAGTTCTGAAGGACATTAAAAAGAACAAACAGGGAAAAGTCCCTGGAATCATTGAGAAAAACTTGTAACTTGTTCTGTGTGATCGTGGCTGAACTGGCTCACGGGCTGTAACCTACACTTAGCATTACACTTTCCTCAGTATTATGCGTGATGAAGATAGAAACATGGATTAGCCAGAGATACTATCCTTCCCCATACAGAAGAATGTCTACTTTGCTCACAAGGTACTGTGGGATAATTTCTGGTTATCCCACTGTAACAATGAAAAATATTTAGATTTGATAATATTTTAAACAAAATGTATAATAAATAACTTAATATTCTAATATCTTCTTTGAAGTTCCCAGAGTTCCAACTCCCCAATAAGCTTGCATGAGCAACAGTTGCATCTTTGTAAATTATATAGCATGATTTTTAGGTAAGCAAGAATGCAAGTATATAGCTCTCATTACCAAATATGTATTGCCTTTATGGTCACCGAAACTAGATGACCATTCTAGGGACAATTTCATCATTACCCTAAATAGTGCTTTACTTTCTAACAACAGGAGTGAAGTCATCCTTTGATACTGTGACTAAAATTAGAAACTGAGAATATCAAGGGGGAGTATCAAAGGGCAATCTGATGACCTTTAACAAAGAGTTGGGATGAGCCTGTTCCTTGATAATAGACATTATGTCATCAAAATAATGCAGGTGTAATGCTGATGAAGCATACAGCTAGTTTCATTTTTTACCAAATACTGAAATACGCTTAGGTTGCCGTTTCAATAATTACTCACTGAATTATTCAAATTAAACAAGAAAATGAACCCAACTTAACTGGATTTATCTGTAAAGCAAGCTAAAAAGTCCTGATATTAGCAGGAGAAACAAGCAACACAGTTTATTAGTATAAACTTCAAGTACATAAACCCCACAAACCTCTGGTCCATGATATTAATGTGTTTTAATAAGTCACTCTGATTTCCAATAGCCATTCTTGGAATAGCTACTGGTGCAGTGCATACCTCCCAATACTTTTACTCAAATCAGAAATAATGGCTGATCTTTGTTTGATACTATCAAAAGAGCCTGAAATCCAAGACTTATTTCATGTACTATAACTATTACTGCTTGCTAGAGAAACAAAGATAGATTTTATTTGAAATTCAAAATTCTTGAGATCATCTTATCTTGTCAGAAGTAGAAAACAGTCTAACATCTGTGACAATTCTACAGGAATTTCCATCTGCTTGATGGAAAAATGACTGAAAGAATTACTGCCCATTTTTTTTTCTGTAGAAATAATTATTAAAGAACATTGATTTGCAAAAAATAAAATAAAATAAAATCCAAGCAATAGTGTAAAGATATCAAATGGATGATCTTACTCTGCTCTTTAACAGCTTGTGCTATGTGAAAGTGCTAATAGGGGGACATGAGGAATTCTTTGTCTTCTTTTACCTGCCCCTGGGACACCACTCACTTCACTGTAGCGCCTCCTTGACTGTTCCTCTCTTGGGATCCAGAGGTTCACTGACTTCCAGACTTCGCTTCCTCTCCTCCACCAGAGCAACTTTAGCCCCCGCTTATTCTTCCCAAAAGGAACGAGAAAGAGTGAGGGGTGGCCTTCCTCCAGTCTCACCTTCCCTTGTAAGAGCTCATGGAGATTTCATCACTTTTAAGTAGGGAAATGGCAATCATAATGGAACCAGACAAAGACACAGATTAGGGCTGGTACGGATTAAACAGGATAATTCTGCACAAGATTAGTACCATGAGTATCATACCACAGCAGGAGTAAGTATTGCTTCACAGATTTAGAATTAGGACAATACCATGCTATTGATAGCATTAGAAAGGTTGACATGATACCAAAAGGGAAAGAGGGCAAGGGAAAACCCAATTTTGATTTCTTCTGTGTTTATTTTAAGCTGACAATAACATATTTAATAGTTGACATAAGGCCAATATGACAGAAATGTCATATTGTTAATGTGATGTCGTGAATTAGTTATGCAGAAAGGCAGCCTGAAGTGGATAAATTGAAGGATAATATGGTTTAAATTGGGAAGAGCAAAGGCTATTGCCACTGCTTGAAAACCCACTCAGACAGCAAGATAAAGAAAGACTACAAAGCAGAAAGAGAACACAAAACAACAAAGATGCAACTCTCTTCTGTAATGTTTTCAGGATTTCATTTAATCTGTTGAAAACTGCTACTAACTGAAAATAGACCCAAATATTATTGGTTGTATTGTAAGCATCTAAATTAGGCAATCATTTTAAGCACAGTGTGCATACTCATATTTTTTTAGATATGCTTTCCAAACACTGGGCAAAAAGTGTTGTACTACTGCAAACTAAAATTCTGAAGTGAAACAATTGCTCTGGACATTTGTAAATAAATGCAAGTCACAAAACAAAAACTAACCAAATGGCATAAAGGAATTACCATGTAAATAGTCATATGAATGTCAGATCACTGTTATGAATATAGAATACTATCTGTACAAACCACCATCATGTAAGCCAGATGACGTTGATGAACAGCAGTCTTACTATACAGTTTAATGGAAGACTTGCAATAATGTTTGGAACAGTTCAAAGGCGTTACACTGGGTTCAAAGGTTCCATGGATTAATACCATGTAATTGGAAGTGCCAGAGTTATTACCATGTCAATAAAAGTATGAGGTGAGAGGGTGCAATGTACCACCATTAAAACTGGGACCTCTGCTATACCAGTGCAGGATCTCTGCAATGCCTATGGAACACACTGAAGAGAGTTACTGCATATTGCTCATTTTTACCAAAAGATTTCTAACTTTAAAAGACCTTGATGGGCATCAGATATCAGAAAAATATTAAAATAGTTTAATGATTCTTACTTAAAAGAACAAAATGAAGTTATAGGAACTTCATGCTATGCTATTGTTTAAGCATAGCATCCTGGAAATACATGTGTGATCCAAATTCCCTTCAGTTCAAAAAAGAGCTGATAATGAAGAACTGAATGGTAACTACAACTTTTAGTGTCCTTTTGCAAAATTATAGATAGACCTGGAATACAAGCTCACTATAGCTCTGATGGAATAAACATCAAAGGACAATTGATATACTGAATCACATTCATTTAAACCTCAGCACGATGCATTGTTTTGATCTAGATCAGTACATCCTAATTCCAAGGAAATTTTGAAAGGACTTCATTCTGTGTATAATTATGTATTAATTAGGAATAAACATTATGGATACTGAATACTAAACAATTACTAGAAAATGCTAGGCTAGGAAGAAAAAGCTAATAAAAACTGTAAAATATAATTTTAGCATCCACCTCTTTTAGTGCTAAATAAAAGATATGGGAGAAGAAAATGTAGCAATTAACTTCTGATGTTTACTACTAGATTTGGAAAATTCAAAAAAAACTTAAAAGTTAACTTCAGTGTAAAGTGTCCTCAGCCTGGGGAGCTAGAGAGGTCTTCTGTTCCAAGATGAAACAAACCAGAAAAACAGTAATATTGGTGAAGAATGTGGATGTTCTATTATTTAGTCAGAAAGTAACAAAGCTTCTTCAAAGAAATATTGCATTCTTACATGGTATCTATTCTAAGTATTTAAATTATGTCAGCAAGAGCGATTGTGATTGCTTCCTAAACAGTAGCAGGACAGAGGAACTCGATTTGGAAAGTACTCAAGAGTTGATTTTTTACATTCTGCTGCGAATCTGTTTTTCACATTGCTCACTTTTCCATGAACCTTAGAGATTTGATAGAGTGTATTTAATCTTCCATTGAAATAGGCTATTCAGAAAGGTAAGAGAAGCTTTGAATTTAAGAGGAATTGGCAGCAATGAAAGGAAAAGTACAATCTTGAAAGATTCCAGAGCTATCACACCTCACTCCCAGGTCCCACCATAAATAAGTTAAAGTAATAACTGTAAACACAATATTGTAAATAAAAGTAAAGGAATACAGGATTATGATATACCCAAAGCCAAACCTAGATTAGATATTCATTATTATCCACATATTGTAATTCCCCCTCTATTTTCATGTGAAACTTCCAGAATCCATTTCATGCATTATTACACTATTCCAATATCACATTGCCTTGCATATTATTTCTTTTCCAATGTACTGCAATTACAATAAAAGAATGCAGTAATGTAGCCATTATCTACAAATGAAAATATGCAGTATGTTCTGTATTCTTTAAACCTGTAGATGTAAAAAACAACACCGAAATTTGACTCACAGCTGGTTTATTTATTTGTTTGTTTGTTTGCTGTAGTATGTTAATTAAGATAGATGTTAACTAGGGGGCACTGTGTACTCGAAGGACCGAGCATGAGGTTTGCTCCCTCCTTAACGTGTGTGTCTTATATTCCTTCAGCTCACATCCATCATGAAAGGACTGCCAGGTGAGCTGGCTGTCACTCCAACCCAGGCTAATAGATTCTCCGGTGGCTTTTGTTACAGCTCATGTCAAGCTATTAAAACTCTGCGCCTTGAAAATGGCATAACATACGTAGCCGAGACTTGTCAGCTCCAGGTAATCAGACGCTGCTTGGTTTCAGAAGCAGATGCAGATGAGACTAGCAATATAAATATGCAAATCACAATGGTCCCTTGTCAGCACCACTGTTCCTACCTCTAATGGACCTCGTAGAAAGTCTGTTTGCTCAGCTCCTACTTCCAGTGCTACATCGACAGAAGCAAAGGGGCGGCTGGCCATCTGCTGTCGCTCCCGCATAAGTTGCTGATGAGGAAAAAATGATGTTTTAACAAAACATTAAAAAATGCACCAGATATTAGTCTGCCCTACTATACCTCCCATTAAAACATAAGAATGCAATTAGCATGCAAATAAGTCATATACGTAATATTAAAGGGAGAAAGTTATACTAAATTATCATCATCTATATTTGCTCAAGAACTGAGCCCGGAGGGCTTATGTTGTTTACAAATGGTCTTTCAGCTTGAACTCTGATGAAATCTCTAAATGAAAGCTTCCCTAACTGACTGTTCACTCTAAATAACTTTGTTATTTGTGCAAGTTGCAGGCAAATATAGAAAATGGTTGGTAAAAATAGTTGAAGTCTAATTCCACTGATAATGTGTGTGCATTAAAACACCTGCCAAGAAAAAGTTCACTTGGCCTTCAAATTTTCATACTTCACTTCTAAGCCAGATGGAGTTAATAGTGTCAGGACTCATAGTTTTATGCAGTATCTTTTCTGCAGTTACTTATATATGAAGAATGTGTTAGGATTGGGAAGCCTGCATCAATGTATTTGAATACCATCAGCTATGCTCACAGAGCTGTATAATCCCTTCCAATCATACCAGTGTGCACAGAAGTCCCAAGCAAAATCACAAAGCTAACTCATATTTCTTTCTCAATCTGTAATTATAATGCTTATTAAACCATGATGAATAAAAATGATGACCAGCATTAGATATTACAGATCTTACTTTACGGGTTCAGTGCAACTAATAAAAGCATTATTAAATATTTAAAGGGAATGAGTCGTGCTCCTTCAGCTGAACAGGACATCACAGCATCCTGAAGAGACAAAATACTTGCAAAAAATGTTTTATTAGAAAAGATTTATGTTTCATTTTCTTAGTCTATTTATCCTTGTTATATCTCTGGAAAGATTAAAACATTAAAAACTGGTATCTGAATGTAAATGGCACTAGCACTGTGATGTACTGTTCATAAAAGCCTTTGAAATAATAAAAGGTATGCAATCAAGTATTTACTGGCAGCTTACTAATAAACACTCTTATTTAAGACCTGATACAAACCAACAAGCTTATTTTGTATTCCGATGCATATTTTCCTTGACTTGCATTTTAAGATTGTCTATAGAAATCTAAAGAAGCACTTGTAATGTTAAAATCAAAACAATACAGTAGTCTCTTAATGCATACCTGGCACATTACTAAGACCTTGTTTTTATTAACAGTGTATTTGTCAGTATGGACCTGTGCAAATGGGGTCCCAGTATATCATACAAAGAGGGTAATTGATATATTTGTGGGTGAAATTGCATGTTTATATTGAGAGTAACTAAAAGCCTAGTATGAATACCTGGGTGGTTAAAAATGTAATGTTTAACCCTTCATTTAAAAAATAATTGGTAGTCTCTTTAAACTGATTTACATCAGCACTGATTTGCAAGACTACAGTAATATTCACAGATTCTACAGCCAGAAAGAACTACTGGTTTTATTAGTATTACCATCAACACGACAAAGACCACAAAAATTTAAAGCATAAAATACCGAGTCGATGCTAAAATTACTTTATCTATCTCTTTTTCTTCCTAAAATTACAAAAATTAAAGAAAACAATGTTATTAGAGCAGTCCTGCCATATGGAACTCATTACAGTATTGTAAGTCCACAGAGCCACTGGCAAATGCTTACTTTTTAATGGGAAAACAAACATTGTTTTAAACAAATAGAATTGCTTGAGGAAAATACTTAAATGAGCAGAACAGCCTATGCTCCAAATGCACAAACAATTATTTAAGATATTTACTTGACACAGACTGGAAAGGAATGTGTATTTGATATACTCTCTATTTTTTAAGGCTAGCAGTTTCCTTCACCTCTGCTTCTGGTCATGTGTACAGCAAAACCTTTCCATTCATAAGGTAGTCATTGTAATTTTGATACTTTGTCATTTGAGAAAAGCACTACAAAGATTCTTAATTAGCTTTGTAAACAAGAATGAAAGCTTTAAAATGTTCAATTGCCAATGAAGTGCTGCTGAGTTTGGCAGGTGAGCACTTGCACATCAGAGAAAAGTGCTCTATTCAAAATACTGCTTCCTTCTGTTCAGCATTTTAAAGCTCCCTGTAAGGTGCAGAACAGTAAAAGTAAGATTCAGTGAGGAGAAATTCAGGAAAATAGTATGTTTAAAATCAGTTTTGTGGCTGGAAAAGGTCACCAACTCCCACCTTCTGCAATGTTCTGTGTATCAAGACCGGGACAAGGCAAAGTTCCAGTTACTGAAAATCTTGTGAGTTAGATTATCGCATGGCAGGTGGCATTCAGGAGTGACACTCTTATGCTCCAGTCACATGCTATTTTCATGTCACCCACAAGGGTATGGGGAAATTCCCATAATTCAGCTGTAGGCCAAGAGACAGGGAAACTCTCCAAATATGGGTATTATGAGAAGAGCAAAAAAACTCTTCCTTACCTTCTTCTCAGAAGTCAAAGAGATTAAAAAAAACCACACAGATTTCATCACAGCTGAGGCAGAATAAATATTGGGTAGTGGAGTGGAACTATGTTGGTGTTACTTATATACAGATATTAAAAAAAATTACTATCATTATTTAGAAATAATCCAAGCAAAAAAGAAATACATGTTTCTTCAGTAATTGCAGATACTTACTCAGAGACAAAGAATAGACGGACATTGTTAACTTGTAACATTTGGATATTTTATCACACATTTAATTTATAATATTCAGAATTAAGTACGTGCCTAAGTATTAACTTAGTGATGTTTTGTATTTCCCATAGTTTTTTTCTCAGCATAGGACAGAGAAATTCAGTAAGAATTTATCTGACTGAGCAGATAAATGATTTCAAATCTTACAATAATTTTAAATCTCATTACGTACAAGAGTATTGACAAGATTAATATTTTTAGGCATCTATGATTTGCAGCATTTTTAAAGTATTATTTTTTACCCTATTAAAGAGTCTTTCTTGTGAAGTATAGAATTATATTTGTCATTGGTGAAGAACAGTAAGATGTTAGGATACTGTAAATTAGTTCAATTTCTCACTCAAAAGCCATATGATTTGAAAACATTTCTTAAAAAACACCCAACTATTTTGGCATAATTAGTCCCTTGTCAGGGAAATATACATTTCACCTGATTCTCGATGAACATGTAGATATCTTCGCTCATAGATTGTGTTAATTTAAAGTTTTGGTGTGCTAGTCAAATAAGTGTCTTGGAAATTGGACCTGCTACCCCATCTAGGAGTATACTGTAGGAATGCTTTTGCCTGGGTATACAATCCAGTTTTACCACCGATCAAAAAAATTCTCCTGCGGGATACTTCTCTGATCAATGCAGTTTGGAGTGACTTAAAATGTTCAATAGTATCTTGTATAAACTTCTGTGAGAAACTGCATTTGTTTCAAAGTTCTTAAGTAGAAATATTTCCTTCTTTTTTTTGTTAGGTTGATAATATTTAGATTTACTTTCAAAATATTTCAATGTCCATATTGTATTCATGTACAATAAAACACTCAATGCAAGATACGTATTACAATGACTTAATGAAAAAAGATACATTTCAGCAATCCCAGGATGGCGTGTTTCAAATCTTTGATATTTTAGGAAGTGTTACCATTTGCTTCTTTTTCCTATTTAGAAGACACTTTCTTTTTTTTCTTCTTCTTTTTCTTTTCCTTTTCTGTCTCTCTCATTTTTTTCCCCTATACTTTTTTCTATGCTCTTCTCTTCACCTTCCAGAACAACTGTCCTAGAAAAGCTGTAACTGAAAAAAAACCTAATAAAGTACAGGAGAAGTTAGGAACTAGGACAGGAGTACTTTCTCTTTGTTATACAGTAACAGACATTCTTGAGGGACTGATAGATTACAATAGCTGAAAAGGATGGGACCGTTTTAATGCTATAACAGGATGAACAGAAAATTCCTTTCAAAGATCTGTCTGTTGCTGTTTGGCACCTTTATGGGCTAGTTTAGACTGTTGACAAGGTACATGCTAGAGTGCCATAAAGCATGAACAGACAACTGTGCACGCCCAAGCTCACAGGGCAGCTTGACAGGTAGGGTAGGCAAAAGAGGTGGCAAACACTTGTAAAAACGTTATGAAGATTTCTGGCTGCCAGACCAAAACAGTTTTCCTTTCAGCTGTTCAGAGCCAGGCAGTCTCAGTACACTGTTTCAGAAATAAAGTAGGACATGGCAGTTGAAAGGGTGCCTATTATTTTAACAACAGCCAAAACTGCCTAGGACTTCTAGGTTTTCTTCCTTTACATCTTAGATTTTCTTTTTGTTTGGCTTTTTTTCCTAGATCAGATCACTACAAACATTGTACCAGGACTTCCATGACTTTGTCAAGGTGAGTTTTCAAAGCTTTGAAGAATGCTAATTCCACAATCTCTCTGGCAGCTGCTGTCCAGTCCACTGCTGCCCTACTTTCCTAGTGAGAAAGATTTTCTGAATGTCTAATCTGAAATTCCTATTCTGTTTATTCATCATCCAGCTCTTACTTGTCTGCAGTTACAACTTGGTCTCCTCCTCTCCTGTTTCCGTGCTGTCAAATGGTGATGCAAATAACACCAAAGGCTACCACAAAACCATTAAGATGCCAGGCATTAAATCTCAGTGTTATAGGAAAAGTGTCTGCAATGAGGAAAAATGTCAAAATCTCATGGTGAGTTGCATTGACTAATTCCTGATCACAATGTATTTCACAAAGTCCAAGGGTTAAAAAAAAAAATTAAACTATATGTAAATGGATAGCCCTGCAAAAAGACAGTCTCTATAAGAAGTGCAATTCAGTCAGTCTTGAGGTTTCTTATTGCCATATCTAATCAATAGAAGTAACTTAAATATGTTTAAATGACTACACAGATCTGAGTGTACCACAGTCATTTTAGTTAGAAACACAATTTAACTCTCTTAAAAAATCTTAAATTCTCATTCTCAGATTGAATTATACATTGTGATATTTCTATGAAGCTCTGTTTGCTTTAATTTACACACAAGAAAAGACAAAGCCTACTCTGTAACTTTTCTCTTGGTGTTACAAAACTCTTCAAATGAAATTAGGAACTTTTTACACAGCTGGAAAGGAGAGAAATTTTTCATTTACATATTGAACTTGATTTGGTTAATTTCCAAATCAGCTGATTTCACCGGAAAGGTGTCTCATAGTCATTAAACTAGTTTGTTGGGGTTTAGGCGAAATAAGCTCAACATTCCATGATTGCAGGAGATACAGTGACTTGAAGAGATGAACAAAAGTCAGTTTAGGAAACCAAGCAGCAGGAATGACTATACTTATGAGAGTAGTCTGACAAAATAGATTCATTCATTCTCTCTATCACTAACTTCCTAAATAATCCTGGTTGCTTGCTTTCCCTGTGCATCATTTCCCACTCTGTTAAGTGGAAAGTGCCCCGACATAAGAGTACATTCAGGTAGGCAATGAGATATTACAATGATGGACATAACATAACATGCTATTTGCACTGCAAACCAGACTCTACCGAAACTTCTAAAATTATCAAGGCCTATTCCGTGCCACTTTCTTTTAAAATTGCTTGGAGAAAAAGTGCTCTCTGGTGTGTGCAAAGGTCTGTCATGGGAAAAAACGAGAGGAGCTATACTTCTTGTCCTAGCTTTACTCTGGATAAAATGAAGGGTTGTTTAAACTAGACATAGTCCAGCAAACAACAGCTAAGACATACTTAAAATACAGTGTACACATACCAAAAAATAACAGTTCCAAAAGGTCAAGTTTTTATGTATCCCTTTTGGAAGCCAAATACCAGTCATCTGTAATTTCCCTTGAACAAATCAAAAAATGAGAAAAAAAGATGAGCCCTGAAAAGGTCATTTTGCTTCTAGATCCGAGGAACAGACATTTAATGTATTGCACATTAGCAAGCAAAGAGCAAAATGTGAATCTACTGTGACTTTAGGTTTAGGAACTTTTTGATTCTGGAATAAAATACCCACCTCTAAAACACTCAGAGCATGACAAGCTGCTTATTACAATGGAAATGGCACCCTGGTTTGTGCTTATTTGCCAGTAATTTATGGAGCCTCATGTTACGATAAAGTTGTGATCCATCCTTCAGAATTTTTCACTGGAGTTTAATTTAGCATAGGAAGGTTTTTTTGGGTGCTAAGTATCAATAATAAGCTCAAAATTCAATTCACTGCTTTAAAATTTAAGAAGTGCTTAGCAAGACCTAATCCTATTATCTCATTCACCGAGATCACTATGAATCCATGTTGCACATTTACACAGTTCTGTAACCATAAATATTTTAAAGGTTCTTCTAAAGGTACTTAAGTCTTAGGCTGTAGGCCTTGCTAACCCCAGAACTGCACTCTTCTCCCTAATCAAATGGGTTTAAAAAATTATTCATTAAACTGTTATTCGCTCTTATCTAGCAGAACCATTTTCAATTCACAGAAAATTTCTAAAACTACTTACTTTGCAAACCAATTCTGTGTACAGAGTAAAAGAGTTCCAAATCCACTAATTATATATCTTAAAATTCTTCCACATAAGGCATTCTACTGGATTTGCCCAAGGACAGTTATTTATAAATGAATAAATTAAAATATGTGTTAAAATAAATTATTTCAGAATATGAAAGAGAGATTCAAGTATCATATTATGCAGATTACTCCTTGGAACTCTTTCATTTACAATGGTGTCATATAAATAATTTTCCAAATGTCTTCTAAGGAATTACTAACATTGATAGTATAGTACTTTAAACATAAGTGCCATCTTTATAAGTGGAATAGACACAGTCTGAAACTACCTTACATTAACAAAATCTCAGTGTGTCCTATAGACATTATTAAGTTAACTGCTTTTGAAATGAAGCATCAAGAATATTATCCATTATTATCAAAACTGTTAAAAATGGCTTTAGTTACTGACCTTAGATGTCAAGATGATAATTCCCAGCTCTGAATAAAGTATTAGGCTGCTCCTATAGCAATTCGGATTGCTTTAAAGATAGTAAATAT
The DNA here is from genome assembly GCA_033439905.1 of Ceryle rudis. Classification (NCBI taxonomy): domain Eukaryota; kingdom Metazoa; phylum Chordata; class Aves; order Coraciiformes; family Cerylidae; genus Ceryle; species Ceryle rudis. Next base: position 38,193 of record JAAGNO010020933.1, on the reverse strand, counting down.
GGTCTAACAAAAGAAACAGTGTATATGTGGTACCTAGTAAGATCACTTTGTCCACCTCTGTGCATTGGTCCTACACAAAGGCAGGTACAGTGTGATAATGACCCTCCTAGCAGATGTATAAGTTTCTTTAAAAGGTTCCAGTGATGGAGGTCCCACAGCTGCTCCAAAAATCCAGAGTGCCTGATGATCCCCATGCTGGAAAGGTCGTCTCTAAAATCTAAATTAAAGCCCCATGCTGACATTTAAGCCAACTGCTTCTTGTCCTGTCTAGATTGGAGAGCATTCCCTGTCTAAAAGTCAGAAAAAAAAAACCCACCACAAACCCCCTTTTCTTTACAGGAGTTCTTTATAAATTTTATGTTTCTCTTTAATCTTCTGAACTGTAAACAAATGTGGGTATGTAAGCAGTATCTCACCACTCCTGTTCCCATTTTCAGTGCTCCCTTCTGTACACTTCAAGTGCTGGACACTCAAAAAGTATGCCGCAAACTTTACATAGTAGAACAGAAGGGCCACTTCACCAGCTTTACTAGTGTCTAATTGACCAGCCCTTCTTTTTTTCCCCTCTTTTCTAAGATAGGAATTACAATCATGCCTTTCTTGAACCTCACTTGCCCTAGTTAAAGTCTCATAGATAATCCTTATAGACTCTGGGATCACATGCATGCTTAGTCAATTCCCTTAATATTCTAGAATTTTCTAGAATATTCAGTTATCTACCCCATCTTTCCACATTACTGTATCTTTTTTCACTAGAGGTACTAAGAGACTTTTAAAAAGGCCTTAGTTGAAGCAGTTTTAAAAACAGGCTCTCTGCCTAGCACTGACAGTCAGAAAGGTGGGGTGTACATACTATTATTTTAAAGAGAAGTTCAAGTGAAAGACAAGGACATTGAAGTTTGCAAATAATGTCAGTGTATTTTTTTAACCTGCAAGACGACAAAAAGAGTAGGCACTGGATTTGCTTCCTATGTGAACTGATGTGAAAACATATGGTCCAAATTACAATGACTGAATTGAAGCTATGACAATTTAGAAAAAGATGAAGTTTCTGAAACATACTTGGATCCTAGACCACACAGTGACTTCAGATGCTTAAGAATTTTTTTCACATTACATTGAATCCAAGTTTGATATTTATTTTTTTGTAATATTTTCTTTCTTTTAAAAAATATATTTTAACATATAAAATAAGAATGATGAAAGAAGAGAAATAAAAAATATCAAGCAGTAATGCTTGGCTGTACTCCAACAAAGATGAAGTTTACCTTTATTATTACCTCTAATTCTTGAAAACCATCTATTATTTGAGATTACTGGTACACTGATAAAGTGACAATGTAAATGAAACATTTAAAGTGCAGCATCATTGCCAATTATGCAACTATTCTAAAGTAGCACTTTAGAAGGTACTTTAAGCACAAATGACATTACCATTAAGGAAGGTAAACTAGTGATGTGCCATGACTGATTGATGCCTTGAAATGCTTTCAAGCTTTAATTCTTAAAGTATTAAGCAAAATAACCATCATTTTCACTGCCTTGCAAAAGGGACCAAGAAGAGGTACACTTACACTTTGTAGTCTTGCCTGTCTTGGGATGGAAATGTCCTGATCTACATGAATCCTTAGTATAAAGAGCTGAATAGTTTTGCTATTACAAGTTGAATGGGCAGGCCACACCACCTTGTTCTGCTGTGTTGAGTGAGAAAAGCTCTTCTAGATAATCCTTAAGAAAGTTGAGCTCATAACACTTGGTTACCTGCCTCCCTTCTCATGAAGCTCATCCTGCCACTGATAGGTTTTTTTATATCGATTGCACCATCCAGGAGAAGCTCTAAACCCCAGTATTTTTCACATCAACACCACAATTATGAGTTATTAGTAAAGCCATAGTTTTTTATACCCAGGATCAGGAAGTGTGAAAAAAAGTCACTCAGAACATACAGAAAATCCTAGAATTATAGAATATTTTGGGACATCTTTAACTAGATTATGTGGTTCAGAGCCCTGTCCAACCTGTCCTGGAATTTTTCCAGGGATGGGGCATCTACCACCTCTCTGGGCAATCTGTGCAAGTGTTTCACCACTCTAATTGTAAAAAATTTCTTCCTTATATCTCAAGTCCTTCTCCACAGGACTGCTCTTAATCCCTTTATCCCTTAGCCTGTACTGATAGCAGGGATTGTCCTGACCCAGGTGCAGGACCTTACACATGGTCTTGTTGAACCTCATGAGGTTCACACAGGCCCACTTCTCAAGTTTGCCCAGATCCCCCTGGATGGTATTCCATTCCTGAGGTGTGTCATAGGCATATCCTTATAACAAATTCTGTCCACGTGGCATTTTCAGAGAAACCAGGATACTGATCTGAAATCTGAGTGCTTGTCCAAAGAAATACTCCAAACTTCACAGATTTGCTCACCATACCCAGTACATTCAGGTCAGCAAGAATTTGGCACATACTGCTAGTGGGAATGGCATGTGGTCACAGCCAACTCATTATGTGCAGAGGAGGGAACGGCTTTGAAACAGATGCAGTTCTGCTGTCTGATCAGAGTAATGATGTGAATTAAAGCAGCCCTCCTTTGTTCACGTTGTTTCTAAATTTGAAACAACTGATTTAGCAGATGTGAGATATTACACCTTTTAATAGTGGTTGCTCAAGAATTCTTGAACAATAAGTGGATTGCAAAGCTTTCCTCTTGTGCTATAGACCTAAGACAGCAAGGTTACTGACCATCGCCTACCTTCGAAAATAATCAAGAAACCAAGGCAGTTTGCTTTGGGTTTAAGTATCTCGAAGTCTGAAGCTTGCAATATTTTAATGAAGAATTAATTTTAAGAGTTGAATTGCTAAGCTACTGAAGGGACTAGAACCTGTCAAATCTCCTAAAATATTTAAGCAACACCAGAATTTCAGAGATAGCAAATTTCCAAGTATTAAACACCCTAATCCTACCACTGCAGTTCTGAAACAAGAAGCACAACACTAATTCCAAGATCCACCTTGGCAATATCTGTAGCAGCAGAAGACAAGTTGTTACTCTATCTTGATAATAATTTTGTGCACAATCCAGCTGCAAACAAGGAAATCCAACTTTCCCAGTTGTTCCTACTAAGGGTTGTGCCATTCTGTGTGCGTGGATACGTACTCTATAGATTAGAAAAAAAAATACTGCAAAGAAGTTAATCCCTCACTGCTGCCACACTGAGACTTTCAATATAAAGGTGACAGAGAGTGTAAATCAAAGCACTCTGGCATTTTGAGCTCCAGTCAGACTGTTTCAAGAGAGAGAAGTGGGACGATTTAGAGTTCATCAATTATATCATACCAAATTAGCCTCCATCACTGGCTTGCCTTGACAGCTTTCATCTATTCTAATTTACAACAGAGAGGACAGCCAAGTACAGGATTGTAGCAATGACACAGTCAAAGGGAAGCACAGCACTTTTCCTTCATGAGAATGGTATCCTCTTCTGGATAGATGCTTCAGCTGGGTCAAAATCTCCAGCCATATTTAATTTCTTTCAGCTGCTTTCATCTGTCAACCCCCATCCTTATTTAAGGAAGCAATACGCTAAATATCTTTTTAGCATTCTTGCAGTCACTGCCTTTCTACAGACACTGTTCTGTACACATCTTGCCTTACACAGTGATTTACCTTTGCAGTTAAATCCTTAAAATAGATGAGTACACTACTGGAATGCTATCATAACTCTGTGGTTAGGACATAGGTTAGCTATTTAAAGGAAAATCACTATCAGTAAATTGTTAGAATTTGCCTTCCCACCAACAGACTTTAAATTTGAATTTGCCATGGTTATTTGAAGGCACTGACAGTGTAATCACTTAAATCACAGTGAAACACAGAAAGGCATTGAAGAACCTTACACATATATCACTTTATAAATCTTCCTATATTAAGAATTCATCCTTTTGCTACGGATGTGATCACAAGTACTGTGCATCACTTAAATTGCAGTTTAGAGCCTTAGATGGATTCAAATGGAAAATGGGCCTTGTGTTAGCACTCTGCATAGTGGTGAATTTGCACAACAGGGTTGAAAAGACAGCTTTACTCTTTCTACCACAATAAATACTAAAAAAAGAAACCAAAAGAACAAAAGGGCTACTTTCCACATAGAATTCACTTTCCCTCTTTTCCTAGAGAAAATATTTTTTAATACAGGTAAACAAAAATAGACATTTTAAAATGTCCATAATGCAATGATTAGTTCACCAGAATGAGCAGACTTCCAAAAGTATGTTTCCATATTCTTCCATCACAGTTTCTGTAAATACTGGCATTATGTGCATACCTCTTTTACCTGCTTTTGTCTAATATGGCCCATTTCCAAATTAAATATTGCAAGCTTTAGGCAATTCAAGGTCATCTTTCCCATTCCTTTAGTTCCTCCCTAAGCTCGACTTTGCTGGTAGGATTTTAAGTAGTGAACTACTAAGGGGCTTTTTTATGGAAGCCTTAAAGTTGTTTTAAAAATTGTATCAGATCAAAACACTTAGAAACAAGTAAATTATCAGAATATCTGACTGCTAATTTTTAGAGACCCTCATCTGACATTAGGAATGATAAATACTAAGTGAAAACTTAGAGACAGTATTGTCTTTTACCTGGAATCCTGACTGTCTCCTTCTTTTTATATGCAGCCTTATACAGTTTGTATAAAGAACACAAGACAACAAAATGTATTAATGACTTTACTCTTACAAGACTGAAAACGTAAGACATTTTAATATTCTTACACAATATGTCCTTTTCTGCGCAGGAATCTCTTACCTGCACTAGAGAAAGCGATAAATTTTTCAAGAATGTGAACTTGTTTTCTGTTATTTGTTCCAGCTGGAGATATATTGGTTTAAAATGTCAGGGAACCTGCTATGTGTTAATGGATTTTTATATGGGCATCTGCTAAATGCTTTCAAATTTACACCACCATAATGTATGAGACAGATGGAATTTCATTAATTGAGATTTATTTACCAAGAAAAAAAACAACATACTTAATTGGAAGACAAAAGAAAACAAAGACATGATCTATGAGTCAAAGGTGCCACCCATCTCAACTATTTTCATCAACAGACCTATATTTATCACAGTACATGCAGAGCAAGGACTTGCCCTCAGGAGCTTCTTAAAAACAGCATGACAACTATGATTTGGCTAATTATTTTTCCCTACATATATGGAGTTGAGGGAAGTGTTCTAGGATGTAATGTTCAAACCCTTGAACATAAGTTTTTATTTTCTAACTGGGGGCTGTGGTGGTTTATTGATTATTAACATGGAAAAATTTATTTCTTGATTACATTAACTATTGTTACTTAAATAGATGCATTTTTAAAAACACACATGAATTAAGGATGATATTCAGCTCGGCAGAGATACATTTACATTCTCTCTCCCATCTAATGGGGACCAATAAGTCTTCTATCTTTGGGTAAGAATCACTTTCAACATTAGATCTAGCACAGGTTCAATACAACAAATGACAGCAGGTTAAGCGCTAGCACAGTGTGGAGGAGGCAATTCCTCTCTGTGAAGCAAAGATCAGACACCTGTCAGTAAAGATGAGCTGAATGACCACAAAAGCAGTGGTGGGATGTGATGATCTGAAAGGATTCTCTGATCCTTACCTGCCACTCATAAATAGACGTGGATTACCAAAGTCATTAAAGCTACTACAGGAAAATCTTCTGGATAATGCCTCCATTGCAGCTTCCCTGCATTGGTGGAGAGGTCTTGCTCTTCTCTGTCAGTGTTCCATGCTTTGTCAGTGCTTAAGACAAACTATTTGGTACTGGGAGTTGAGTACATTAGTAATAGGTTCCAATGGCCTCAGCTAATGCCATCAGGAGATCAGAAAGATGCTTGTCCTCACCTGGTTAGATTGAAACATATAACACAGGAGGGGTGTGCAGCTTCTTATGCACCAGGAAATCTTGCTTTGCTTGCTCAGTACAACTATTCCTTATGCCCCAACTGCAGGAGGACTGCAGTGTGGAGAATAAATTTGGAAAGCCCACTCTGGAATCAGACAAGAAATCGACACAGGCAGCTTGGCATTGTTGGGATATGGGTCTGAAAGACTAACATCAGTTATGATTTGTTTTATGTGCAACTTTAACACTTGTATACAAAAATCTAACCTATATAAACACTTCATAATGGCCATTTAATATTTACTCCTTTGTCCACGTTCCAACAGAAAAGGTGGGAAAAAATAATGCTAACAAATTTAGTTTCATACAGGGATACTTCTGTACCTGTAAACCACTGATTGTAAGATTACAGCCTTATTAGAGAAGAAATACTTTTGAAAACAATTTCCAATATTTGCCTTGACTTGTAATTTATCAGCATTTTGATTCTCTTCCATTTCAATTCTGATGGACGAATGTTATGATTTCAGCAGGAAAGATTTGCTTGCAGTTATATTTCACTGGCCTTTAAACTAACGTGCATTCATTCTTGTCCTACAGGCAAAAGTCATTTCTGAGTTTCTCAATCTTTGATGGAGGGAATTGTTGACCTAATTCTCTGCAACTTTAAAGGCAAAAGATGTCGAAGATTTTTAAACACGGCTTTTTAAATGCGAGTGCAATAAAAGGTGCTCCAATAAAAATAAATAAATTTAAGTTGGGGTAGATTAAATTATTATCTTTGAAAGTGGAACCAGTCACAGCCCACAAATGCAATCTTCCATTGCTGTACTAACTTTTTAGATACATAGTGACTATACCAATTAAAACAGTTTCAGAGAAGATCTGTTTTTCTGTATTATAACACTTATCAGTCCTTATGTTTTGGGTTTTTTTCAAAAAAATGCAAATTTCTAAAATATATAGCTTAAAATGTTTTCTCAGCTCTAGTCTCCCTATAGTGAAAATAAAATAGGTCCCACTGACCTGCTGAGCACCCAATATTTCTGACAGTTTATGTGAACTCCAGCACAGATTTTAAAATATGGGTTTATTTTAAAAACTCTGGCTTCTTTGATTGCAAAAGTACAGATTATATAATTTAATGCTCAACTGAGAAATGAATTGTGTTTGCATCTGAATTAGTCCTGAGTGAAGAAAAAAAAAAAAAAAGTCATTGGAAATCACAGATGCAGGAGTGGAGATTCATGTACACTAAACACTTCAGCTACATTTTCCTCTTTTTTTTTTTATTGATATTCAATGAGTCAAGGCTTACTGCAGCCAAGTATCTGAATTATTTTTTTAAGGCCCTGCATTCTAACCACATGATGTGCACAGCAGAAATCAGGTCCTTCCCTAATCACGTTCTGCCCAGTTTCAGAAAATGAAATGTGAAACATAGTGTGAACTACACTGAGTTAGTGTCACTCAGACTAACAATGTTCAAGGCATGATAAACCAGAATCATATACACCAGAATTAGTTAATGATGAAAAGCAAAATCAAAGAATATACTAAGCACAAGTGGCAAAAATTACAATTTTCTTTTCCTCAAATGTTCACTTTCTTTGTGGTAAATGTGATAAATAAATGTGATGGCATTCCACATCATATCCGTGAACAATACCTATTTTTTAGTTCTCAGTTAATGATAAATTCTGATTTGTTTTTCTGATAAATTTTAAGTTCTGTTTCTGCAAACATTTTTGCATTCAGTCACACAGAGACAACATAGAGACCTGTAATTATTTTACAGTTTGATTCACCTTGTCTCAAGAATTAACATAACAAAATATTTATCGAGTTAAGAGAGATTTGCATAAAGGAATACTCTGTGGTATTTAGAAATAAAATACAGTTAAGTCCCATGGATTAAAACTGTTGCTTCTACATTTTTATTCACTAACTATACTGTGCATCAAAATAGTTTTTATTTGGTATAATTAGAAAATTAAAAATTTCTTCATATTCATCTCAATGTAAAATATACATTGAATATTTGTGATATGTAGGAACTTATTTTTATATGCAGGTATTTAAGTGGTGACATCAGTTCACATAACAATTATACCAGCATTTACTGAAACGACAAGTAGGAAAGAATGGCAGGATATTGACATTATTTCCTACAGTGTAAAATGGGTCGTTTCAAACATCAAACACTGCCTTAGGTGTAACATATTTTTTTTAGTGAGTCAAAGTAAGGCTTACACAGAATAAATTCAAACAACTTACATACATACAGATGCCCCAATTTTTGTGTATTCTATTTAATTCTAATGCATATTAGGCTTTCAATGCTGAGTGAACAGTACTTTGTAATACAGCTAGAAAGTCAGATGAAGAATAATGTTGGCTTCAGTCTGATAGACAAGCCAAGATTCCTGTAAGCCAGTTTCCCCTTCTGCAAAAAGAAGTGTCAAGTCACTCAGCAATACAAAACAGAGAGCAAAGATGGCGGAAAACTAGAGCTAAGCCATATAACACATTCTCAAGTGGTACATGACTGTGAGTAGTAATGTCAAGCTCCCCAGCCAGCAAGTGTGATAGATAGAAATGCACTCTTTCAGATGGAGGAAATCGATCATGTTTGCTCTACACAGTACAGAACTGTGGCATCTGAACCACGGGAAGAGACTGTGCCTGGATGTAACCCAGGTTTGGAGCTAGACACAGATGATGGAAAATGACACTTCATGCTAGCAGGAATTACAGCTTTCAGAAGGTAAAGCTGCCTTCTGAACATTTCAGAGATCAATGTTCAGCTGACCCAAAACAAAATAAATCAATTTTTCATCCACTCATTAGAAATTCTCCCTGAAATATCTTCTCGTACAAAACCAACAGTTAGATCAAGTAATATTTTTTAAAAGAAAAATATCCTATTTAGCCATAGTAAAAAATAATGACAAACATTTAGCATAGGGAGCACTGCCACCATTTCCGTGACATTACTTATTCAATACACACTTTGAAGTCATTTGAAAATGTTTCTGATCCTAACGTACATCACAGAGTAACATGTACAAAATAAACAAAACTGAACTGCATGGGGTAAGACATAACAAAGATGAGAGGTGACACCCAGTCTACTGCATTTACTCTTTTTTTTTTTTTTTTTTTTCTAATCTTGTATTTTCAGCAATGTTTTGGCCCTTTTGGTTTTTTTTTTCATACAAACTACAGATAGACAGCTGTGACTCAGCTGTACAAATCAGCTCTCCTATTTTCCTCTCCTGGGGCATTTCTACTCCAGAAGCAAACTCATTTAATGTCACCTCAGCTGCCAGTGGCAAACTCACCAGCAATGCAGAAGAATCAAGCTGTGATGTAATGAGATCTAGCACTCCCTGAGCACGTCATTTATTTTTGTGATGAAGCAAAAATAGAGGCTGGACCTACAGTTAAATATATATGATATGTGAAAAGGACATTTAACACCACTTCACCTGGACTTAAATTACACTTCTTTTCAAAGACTGAGTCTCTATGCAAAACCTTACTGTACACCATACATTCTGTGATGTCAGCTGCATTTCTCAAAGTAAATGTACTTGTTTAAACCAAATGCCATCAGCAATGGTACTGTATATAGACATGGCTCAATATAGAATTTAACACTTTCATACAACTTCTAATAAAAGGTCTAATTCATAGCTGTATTAACAAACCAACCTGTGTACCAAGTTGCCACAAACACCTCAAACAACTGCACATTACTTGTGGGCATATCGCTATTTCTGCTAAAATTATACAAGGCTTTGATGCAAAGGTTTGCAAACATCAAGCAGACTTACTATATGTGAAAGTCTTCTTATATATCTGCCTGCTTTCCGTCGAGGTGATTTTGGAGAGCTGTGTTTAACTCGATACCACAGACAATTATGTGTTGTTAGTCTGAAACTACCAGTGCCTAATACGGAGCTTGGCTACTGTGTTTCTTAATGCAAAATGACATGGAACATTATTTGCCACATCAGGAAAAGCTGAAACTATGCCCTAAGGCAAAACATCCTGAGTCATAATTATTCAATTATGATGTTTAAGATCATCCACTGTTGTTCGAGCACTGTGAAAACGAGGCATAATGAAGCGGGTTACGCCAGGTCTGACATTTCACCCTTCTTTCTGATCATGCTGACTTTGGGGATTTAACTCAGCTCTTGTACAATTCTGTGTGACTTATGATTATTTCCTTTATGCAAATCTGTTAGGGAAATGTATAGTATATATGATATAAATAGAATGTGTATATATATAATATAAATAGTGTACGCAGTTATTGAAAAAAATATAATCGCATCCTATCCAAAAGACAGATAAACTTAAAATACTTTAAAATATTTAAAATCTGGGGAGTTAGAAAAATAGCAGAACTACACATTCGTCATTATTGTCAATAAAACCAGCACATACTGATCTATACAAGACTATCCATTTTCTTACTATAATGTACTATTGTGAGTAAGATCACTGAGGAATGCTACCAAGAAAGATCGTGACTAAAAGAATGTTCATGCAAAGCAAAAGCAGTAACAAAAAACAAATGGGGAATTTTTACAAGATTCCTTCTCAGCTGCCCAGCTCTCTTGTAGCTGCTGTAAAATATATTTAATATGTATGTAAGAGAATTCATAAGTAGGAACATATCTCTCAGCTAATCACCCTTAAAAAAGAGATGTGAGGAGGAAGCACTCTCCACCACACTGGGTGAGGTCCCGGTTTCACAGCCCCTGCTCTGCTGCCTGGGTGCAGCTCTGCAGCCACGGGGAGCTCGGGGGTGCTGGAGACATCCCTCCGAACCATGCCGTCCTCCCTTCAGAAACCTATGCTATTCCTTCTGTCCCACCTTTCAAGTAGATAATAAAGTAACACCGTTTTCTGCTATAATGCCCCTTCCCTTTCTCTTCTCCCTCAGAGAGCTTTGGGATGGTGTTGCTCATTGCTTCAGTAATAGCAGAACCTGCTCAGGGCAGTCTTTCTTTGCCCTGCTTCCTCAAAGACCAGTTGTTCTCAGTTTTTGGCAGCTAAGGATGGGTGTGAGGAACACCTCTTTCTGCACTCCTTCACACCTCCTCCTCCCTGATGGCCTCCCACAGCCATGATGCAGAGGCAGCCATGGTACAAGCAGACCAAGCTGTGCACTTGGTGGGGGTATGCTCTTCAGGTTGGTCCACTAACTATTCACTCAGTTTAGGAATACAGACAACAAGAAAAGCATCCTTTGTTTGACCCCACCTTGGAACTGCCTATGGGACCATAGTGGTAGTGTACTAAGAGACAAAAAATAAACAAAACAAAAGTTTACTTAGTCACCAACATAAGAATGGCTTCACTAGCAAAAAGAAAAAAAGCTAAAATTTTCCCTTCTTCTCCTGCAACTATTGTGAGAACAAAAAATATAAAAAAGAATAAATTCGTAATAACATTTTCTTACTCATGGATAATGCTCAAATAGGAAATAAATACACTGTAAATATACAGATGATTTCTGAGATTACAAGCTTTTCCCAGGACTCATACACAGGCCATACCACAGCAGTAAATATTGCTCAATGCATACAGATAAACACACAGAGCAGTAACTCTCCAAAGAAAATAATATTTTAGAAAATTTAATCTGCTTTCTTCTTAGCTGTGGGGCAAAAATTATGTGGATTTTAATAGAATGCTGAGATAAATTAAGACTATAATAAAGATACGTACAGGTAGATGTCTCTTACTAAAGTGTCACATAAAATCTGAAGTCAAAAAGGGGCTAAAAAGCAATTTAGCTGAGAACAAATATTTCATGTATTAATTTAGTGCCACAGATACAAGCCTAGAACTAGCACAAGCACAGACTATTTCTTATGCAAGTAGGCAAGGCAGTCTAGTCCTATTTTCCCTGGACATGTTCAATAAAAGGCAAACATAATATCATGGGATAAGTAAAAATCTACTCACTGATTTTTATATTGTAATGTTTTAAAAAACTACAAGCATTTAAAATCTAGCACTTATGGTACACAGAAACCAACTGGGACATGTTCTTAAACGTGACATGATACTTGCCTCTGACATTATCCTGTGAAACATTTATTCAGGGTCCATGGCTCTTGATAACAGTTCAGCATATCACTGCTGTTCTCCAATTTATTCTTCAAGTTTTTGATCTGCCTGCTGATTATCTCTTGAGCCAGTAGTTCAGAATCTCAGCTTTTCAATCCTGCACCTTACCATGAGCAAATTCCTTTAAGAAGAGAGGTCTCAGTGTATGATCCCACCTTGTAACAGCATCTTACTTTTTAGGAAGACCAAGGCTGCTACAGTAACACAACAAATGAAGGCTGTTAGGTCAGAATTCACTGCTTTAAGTGATGGAAAAATTACTTTGGTTTTACACCCAAGCAAGAAGTAAGACTTTCTAATTTCTACCAGTGTTTTTAGCCACAGAATTAAACACAGTACACATGTAGTTATCAAGGGGTTGTGCTACATGGAGTATTACTAGACAAAACTGATTCAGTCAGACTGAATGCCTACTTATATTGGCATGTCTAATCAAAAGCAGGGTCCTGGTTAAAAACCGGACTTTGAGAAAAAGATTAATGTGCATCTGCCTTCATTTTGGGAATGTGCATGAACTCTACCATGAAGGAAGTGTGGATGGCCCCCATGTTAAGGTGGGATAAATTGAAAAAAAGGAAGAAATACTGGAATCACATTCACATCCTGGTGTTGTGTAAAGAACTTAAATAACATGGCAGTAACATGGATGGTGTGTCCCTGTACCATCCTTTTTGTGGGACAATCAGTATTTAATTGGAAAGACTTGCATACTTCAGAGTAATTTGTGTGAAATGTAGTAATACTAAAGAAATTATAGCAATAAAGGACAATAACAATCCACAGAGGCATACCTCACATCTTTGCAAATAGAAAAATCACATGTGAACATGTGTAAAACTAGCATAAAAATCAGCATCGGGGTTTCTTTATTTTGAAAAGCTGGAGTACTGATATAATGGCAGGCATCAGAAAAAGGAGTAGACTGACTCCAATAATAGATCAGCACTTATTTTAGCAATACCAAATGATTAACATTTCTGTTGATCCCCACTATATATTATCATTTGTTCTTTTTCATTAGCTTTGCCTCAACAGCAGTAGGAGAATGGGAAGCAATGTGTGAAGGCAAATTTCAAGAAAGAGAAGTGCAATACTTCTAATAAAATGCAAGTAGCTACCATTTCACCTAACATGTCTGTTAATAGGGTCAAAGCCCCTTGTCACGGATGTTGACTGCATATAATCTTTTCACTTTAAAGTTGAATTTAATTGTATTATTATTTTTATATACAGTATATTGCCTAAAAGCCATGAGCCAGGACTTCTCTGCATTAGCTGCTGTGCAAACAAAGGAAAGAAGGGGTTTATGGTCCAGAGAGTTTATATTGTAATTTGTTAATTTTTGATGAAGAGTAAAAGATAATCTGAATGAGGCATTCAGGCATTCAAAACCAGAAAGCATTTAGCTATATAATGCAGCTCCTATTACAATTCTCAGTCTGCATTCAGAAAACACCATCACCATTGCTATAAACTGACAGTAAAAAGGATACAATTCTCTCTAGGTATAAATGCCTGAACTACTATTAATGTCAATGGAATCATGCCTTTTTACAAGAGAATTTCGATCCACTATTTTAAAAAGGTGGCAGCAAGAAAAAAAATACATACAAACAAACAAAAAGCACACATAATAACAACAGGCTGTAAATTACTAATATCCATTAAAAGAATGCTTGTTCCTATAACTGCAGAACTAATTTTACTTCAAAACAAAATAGAAGTATCAATTACAACTACTGCTCAACTGCTATTTTCTGGACCCAAAGTCTTGCTGAAGGTTGTGGGTTGGAAGAAAAGAAATCTGGTGGTGCTTACTGTGCTTTTCCATCTCCAGTAAACATTGGGGCACTCTAAGAAAAACCTGCTCAGAACTAAGGGCATATGGTTTTATGTTCTCTGTGAAACAAAGGAAACATAAAAACCATAAAAGGTATTTGATTACTATAAATTAATAAAATACTTTTTTTCCCAATACGTAGCCATGTTTGCTTGCTTCTAAAGATTTAGAACAACTGGAAATGTTTTAAACTGCAAATCAGAAGACTACTTAAGAGTAGAAATACTGAGTTATGTCCATTTGCCCTCCCACGATCTTTATCTGCTGCCTTTAAAGAACATCTGTCAATTCAAAACACAATAATCTATCCACATATCAGCCATTTCCTAAGTGACTAAGCACATACTCAGGTAAAATACATTGTCACCAGTTCCAGATTCTGACACACTACATTCATATTATTTATTGAAAACATAAGGAAGATGTGATTTTAAATGAAAACTTAGCACTTGGTAGCAGCTTAGCACTTGGTAGAAGCCATTACCTAATTGTATTTATTGTAATGACAGAGCTAAACAAGTAATTAAACAAATAATCATTACTATTGAGTTTTAAATATAATGCTAGACTTGAACTCTCTTATAACTCAATAGCCAGATTTCCAAATGAACAACTATCACAGGAAGGGAATTGCAACCACTACATAAACCTTGGGCCTAGAACTCCCTTATAAGTCAATAATCAGATTTCCAGATGTATAACTATCACAGGAAGGGAAATGCAACCGCTACAGAAACCTCATAACTACTGAGATTGTAAAAATTTCAAAATCTGATGAAGTATTTTTGATACTGAATCTGAGCTTAAAAGTAACTCCACTATTAAAAGGAAACATTGCCGGTCTGGTTCTGTTCTCTCATGGAGAATAGCAATATTTCTTCACACTGACTAAAATATATTCTCAAGATGAATTACAAGATGTGGTAAATTGCTTACATGGTCGTTAATCCCATTAAGTAATTTCTTTTGGATAAAAAAGAAAACACTGTATTTTCAAGAATTAGAAAAGTAACAGCAATTTTTAAAACTATGGAAGATAGAATTGGATCTAGTACAAAAAATATTATTTTAATAATAAAGCAACCATTCTTTCAGCATGTGTATACAATAATTTTGAAATTAATCATTAAAATTACTTTAAGATTTAATAATTATATGTAAGTG
This sequence comes from Ceryle rudis, assembly GCA_033439905.1. Classification (NCBI taxonomy): domain Eukaryota; kingdom Metazoa; phylum Chordata; class Aves; order Coraciiformes; family Cerylidae; genus Ceryle; species Ceryle rudis. The sequence continues at coordinate 23,132 of JAAGNO010020933.1, read as the reverse complement.
AAAATGAAAGGGCAGTGTACTGTGATAATGCTACCACTAAGTTTTATCATCTGAGTCTATTATTCAGCAGAGCAGAGAAATATCAACAAATAATTGGCTTGAAAACTCTCACTTTAATTGCTCTACACAGCCCTGGAAAGAAAGTTTGATGCCTCTAATATCAAGGATCATATCCAATTCTGAAAATGAAGCAAAATGGATCAGGCTGGTCATAAAGAAATTATAAGCACTGAGCCAGGGTATGCTAAACCACCTTCTAAACAAATGGGAACAATTTTACTATATCATATGACAACAAAAGAAACCGCTCACATAGGTTTGTTTAGCATTAAAGGAATATTTAGACTCAGAAGCTGGATATGGGGAGATTGTTCAAGGTTGGAATTAAGGGTGGAGTAAATCAGAACAACCATGAGATCCTAGGGAAGCAGCTGGTGGTGAGGAACACCAGAAGAGACTGGAGGCTTTTAGTCTTCACAGAAAAGGATCAGCATTCTGCTACCTTCTAAACCCCATGAATGACTACAGGTAACTGAATGTCTTGCTATACATAAATGCATCTTTCCAGGTATCCCATTCTTTGCCACATTCCCCCCCATCTCCAATCAATTTTCCACCTTAGAATACTGGCTACAGTCAAAAGATGCAAAGTCAATTTATATACGTACAGGCTTTATCTTATGTTATTAAAAACATCCCATGAACTTCTCAAGATACATTTTTAGGCATCTCCTCAGTACAAGCTATGGAAAAAAAATACCCTTCTCTTTTTTCAGCTGTAATTTTGTAGATACCATTACTCCCCACCTCCCCTAGGATAAAACTGATTTTAAAATACACCATAACCTTGCTTCAGAGTGCTCAAGTTTTGAAATTCTTTGTATTAGTTCTATTAAACTTCTCCTAAAATCTCTAGTCTGTGGGAAAAAAAAAAAAGTACTTGGCCAATTTTCAGAAGCTTAGTATTATTGAGATAATAAAGATACGTTTAAGTCATTTGGTTCAAAATGGAGAACTAGCATCAATGAGAACTTCAAGAGTGACTCTTGTCTCTTCATTACAAATACCAGATCTGTCTAGAGACATAATTTTACTTCATTATATGTTGTTTGCCATGTCAGAGTAAAAGTGTTAGCTTCAAAATACTAAATCTGGGACTGAGTGATTAATAAATGTGCTTTAGGTTTCACTGTGTGAGAAGTATTGTTACAATTGTTTTTTCATCTCGGAGTGCCTTGGTGTGAAAGCTTGTTTTGTGTGTCTAGAACCACTTATACAAAATGCATTTTTAACTACCACAATTGATCATAAAGGGGAAGAAATAAAAAGATACATTATGCAAACAACCTTGAAATTTCTTTTTCTTAATACAAAAGACACGATTTTTTTTCCTTGCTCGTTCAGTGTATTCTAAAGAATGGCATAAAGTTGATTTAAGAAATTTAATTTTAGACTGGTAACCATTTTACATTCTAGA
>JAAGNO010020933.1:0-15027 GCA_033439905.1 Ceryle rudis | reverse complement strand
AAAAAAACAAACAAAAACACCCCCCCCCCCCCCCAAACAAACAAACAACCCCCCCCAAAAAAAAACCCCAACCAACCAAAAAAAACCCCAACCTTCATAAAATGGTTGTAGAAAGTATAAGACAAATAAGACCCCGCAGAAAATAAAACATATCAAAAACCAAACCACAAAAATCTGCAACAACCAGATCTGCTACAAACTTTTTTCCTGATATACACAAAGTATTTAAGAAAGAACAGACTTTTATTTTTATTTAAGAAATAAAAGAACCAGCTTTAGTTTCATGAGAGGAGAGACAGATTATGATTTATGCCTTACATCATTGCCCTTCCTCTGAGAACACTCACTCGCCACAACAAAGATGTTTAAAGTATACCCAGCTGGATCAGCAGTCTACAAAGATCTGTGCAGGTACCAGTACTTAAACCATGTAAGACTATTAAGAGTCTACTGTGGCCCCTGCACTTCTACAAAAAATAACTGAAAATACAAAGGACTGTCCAAAGAGTCAAAGTCAGACAACATCCTTAACCTGCCTAACAGCCAGACAGCAGCGCTCTGCCCTTGCAGGAATACCTGAGTGCTCCTTGTGGCTTCAGGAAGCAAAACAGATAAGGTCACTGAAGCGATCAAACAAGCTGGTACATAAATTTGCAAATTGCAAACTGCAAATCCCAGTGTACAAAGTTTTAGATAACTACCCAAATGCATGTCTAAAACCCATTCTCGTCCACCAAACCTATGAGATCTCAGTGAGGAAACTGAACCTTCAGTGAACCTTCCCTACAAATAAGACCGAATCTCAAATTGCCAAATGAGCAGTTTGTTCTTCCTACTCGGAGCATTTGCCAGCTCATTGTCATCCAGATCCAATTTCAAAGACACTCTGTGAAGGTGGACACAAAGGAGACCTTTCACTGATGAAGTTTAATGAAAACAAATCACAGAGCACCAGGTCATCAATATACTGATGACAGGGAATTCTACACTTTGTGCTTGCTGTCCTGGTGACATCTTATTTCATGTATGATAGACTCCACTGGACCCTTGTGAAAAATCGGTCTTTGGAGTGGATTCCAAAATTAACCTTAAAATCTTAAAGAGAAAGCTAATTAAAGAAAACAATGTAAGCCAGTCTGGCACATGGCCAGATAATAGGAAAAATAAATATTATGGTTATGTCTAGCAAATGGGCCATTATTTCAGAACAGCAAGATCTGGATTCATGACTGTTCTTCTAAGGACATGTGATATACAGTCATAGATTATATAAAAATGCACTGGAAAATACGTCTTGTAATGCTGTTCCCTGGATTCTCTAAACCCAGATAGCACCTTGAATTGCAGGTGCAGAAGTTAACAGAGGACTCTAATGAAACAAGGACCTCACAAAGCAGAGTGGAAAAAGCACTTCATGCCTTTTGCAGAACTTATTTGTCAATACAGAACTTGCTTTCCACTTCCCTCCCAGCTTCAATTTTGAATCATGATCAGTTTGATATTCACTACAACTGGACATCAATGCGTAATTTTCCATTTTGCCAAGACTACAATCCTCTTTTACAATGTAGCTCCTGCTTCCTCCAAATTCTTTGGCAGTTTCTTTTTGAAGAGGACAGTGCTTTCCTACTACTCCTAAACTCACTGAATGGGCAATAAAAGAGACAGAAGCAGCATGAATAAATATGACAGCGAACTCATCAGCCTGCATAGTAAATTATACATCTATCATATATATACACAACTGACCAGGTAAAATTGAATTAAATCTTAGAGAAAATGGATGACGAGGCCAGCTCACAGCCAAATGGCAATATACTTCATGACGGGAGGTAGAAAGTTTTCGCAGAAGCCCTCATACTAATGATAAAATTCTGCTTTATGAAGAGAACGTTTGGAGTCTCCAGTGCTTATGGCTACAACTTTTAAAGCATAGCATAAAAAGTTCAGACAAGGATCACATGGTCCAATTATCTGCTTCCTTATACACGAATTAATCAATTTACTTTATATGTTAAAGATGGAGTGAAAAGTATGTATCTTTAAATGCTAAATTACAATTCTTGCAAAAATTTTATGTATATCTATATAAAGTGATTATTCATTATTATAGTTATCATCATAAATTTCCTTATAAGTCTTAAACCAAATGTAAGCAGCCTTAAAATTTATCACAGTTTTGGGTCAGGGCATCCTGCTAGACCTATAACGGATGCTCTCTGTTAACCCCCCTCCCTCCCCAAAGGTGAAGAGAGAGGGAAAAAGGGAGAGAGACTTAAGTGATTAGAAAAGGAAACTAGAAAATAATAATAGAATATATTCAAGTATATACAAAACCAGTATTGAACCCAACTCCCTCCCTGATGGCAGTTATGTCACTGTGACATGTGGAGTGGGCCCTGGGAAAATCCCAGCAGCAGATGGCAACTGTGTTCTGGAGCTGGATTCTGGTACTGGATTCAGGAACACATGGAACAGGATCAAAGGCAGAACAGAGTCCTCCTCAGATGCCGTCCATTCCAGAAGTGAGGAAGAAGCCAGAAGATCTCAACCATTGTGATCCCTCTGCTTTATACTGAGTATATATATATATATGGGATGGAATCCCTCATTGGTCAGTTTGGGGTCACCTGTCCTGTCTGCTCCTCCCCACAGGTGCAGCCTTTTGCTTTCTGCACCCCCAGCGTGGTGCACAAGAACCAGAAGTGGCTTTGGTCTGTACACCAATCCTTGGTACTAAATCTAATTATCGGGTGTTATCACTGCCAGAAGCAGACACTGCCTGTGAAAACATGCTTGTAATTTCAGAATGTGTAGTTAGATAGAAGAAGTGAGCTGAAAAGTAAAATCACTGAACAGAATTAGTTCTGTTCTCACTCAAACCAGGACAAAAATTCACATAATTGACTTTCAAATTGAGAAGCAACACTTTTTTTTTTTTTTTTTAACATAGCAAATGTAATTGTATCATTCCTCATTTTTATTTAAATGGAAATCTTATTCTATTCTTTTTTAAGGGAAATTATTTTTAGAAGTGTCAGTACTTAATGCATGCTGCCAAACCTTTGAAATAATAGTGCAGAAGTATTTTATATGTGGTATGATATGATTTTAATCAAGTGACTGCACTTCCATCAGTGTTTGAGATTAATCAGAAATCCTTGATCATAGAAGACTCGGAAAAGTTCAGAAATTGAATTTACATTTGCTTTAATTATTTCTTTATGTTGCCAATCATATCTCAGGTTAAATATAACAGTTTGCCTAATATTAGAGCTGGGTAATCTTCAAATTTCGTTTCAGTATTAGATAATAACATAAACCAGTTTGGCTTTCATTATACACTATTTAAAAAAAAAAAAAACAAACCTCAAAGGTGAACTGGAGTCAGGGAATATTGGAATGATATGCAATAAAACAGCTGAAGTCCTTAAGCCTGAAGTCCTTATTCAATTTGATTAATCCTTACTTTTGTAAATCTCCAGTGTAGCCCACTGCAATCTCGGGGTTCTATTTGAAGACAAGTAGCTACTATGAAAGAATTTATGCTTTTTTGTAAGCCATGTGATCTACCACTAAAGGGAGAAAAAAGGTAGAATGGCTATTAGGAAAAGGTGTGGACTAAGTAACTGAAAACTGAGGGTTTGGTGTCTTTTTAATATTATGCTTCACTATTTGAATATGACTTTATTTTTCCTAAGTCAACACCATTTAGTCCTGAGAGCATTTACCTCATCATATTTCCTATACATATTTGGAAATACGTTAAGTTCTAGTATAGCTGTGACAGAAAAACACATGGAGAATCTGCAGTAAGGGGATGGGAAAGGCTGTGCTGTTCTATACATAGTTTACTTTAAATAAAGTCAAAGCACCATGCTCATATGACAGAAGTGATACAGGCCAGAGGGAACAAGGGCTGTCTGCAAATAATCATCTTTATCTGACAACTGGAAACTAGATATTGAGCCAAAATGTCATGTACAAAGGTAACTCAAGTTCTTCAATTTCTGTTTAATTGAATTCTCCTCACATATGGCAGCTAACTACATCAGGGTTATTCATGTTTGTGAATTTACTATAGAATTTCTTTTAAAAAACATATTCCATATAATTCAAATATTCCAAACATTCCATTTTATTGTACTTATATAAGCATACATTCTGAAACATTGTTTTCACTGTTTTTAGATTTTAGGCACCCAGTGACAATTCTGGTTAAGGGAATACCTGTAACCATGGAAAATGTCAATGCTGTATTACTGTCTGAGAAGCAAATGTCTGAGTTAACGTGGGATTTTCTGTAAGAAAATTTTGGCTCATTTCTCCCACGTGGTCTCTACACAGAAGGGGGAGATTTAGACAATTTATATTAACTGTATGCTAGAGATAGTCAGGAACTAAACAGGCCATAAAGAATTGGTGAGTCATTTACCAATGAGATTCAGTGTAAGAATGAGAAACAACATAGGCACTCCTACCACATAGCTTTGGACATCTAAGGCTGAGTTTCGTTTGTATGCTATAGCAACAAGCAAGCTTCTCTACAGGGCAGGTAAAACCACCTGAATCCAGGTCCTGTTCTACATTAATCTCTTGAGAAGCCTCTCAGTCATCACCAGCTATAAAGTTAAAAACAAAACCCAACACAAAAAAAAACCCTTCTAATACAATGACCTCTTACTTGCCCAGTGACTTTTTGAACACTTTTTGGTTTATATTTGGGCTAACCTGAGATTTCCCTAAATCTCTCCTAAGTCATTCCAATTCATATCTATAATTTCATTATTTTTTGGAGCAAAGAAATGGAACCTAGCATCTCCCCTTGCTGATGACAGCAGTAGTCATCACTTCCTGCTATTTGGTCCAATTAATATTTCCCCCTCAGTGACAAAAGTTAACAGGACAGGCTCAGATGGTGTGAAGCTCCAAGTTGTTCTAATTTAGCAATTGGGGTACTTTTGTAATAAATGGAAAGCTTTATTGCCAGCTTTCTGCTCCAGATAATATAAAGAAATACTTCTAATTGTGATTTCCTATATTACACATACATAAGTGCCTTAATAATTAAACAAGGCACATAATTTGGATGAAAGGTCCTCCTCCTCTGGACTGTGAATGGCATCAAAATTCTTGGCATCAAATGGCATCAAAAAGATTCTCTTTTTTTTTTTTATTTCCAAGTTTTCTTTGCTATTTTTAAAGGTACATGTCAAGTTAAACTTGGCATTAAGTTTCCCCTGATATTTTATAGAACTGAGAATCCCGGGGAGGGGGGGGGGGGAATCATTTGGGTTGAGCCAAACAAATTTCTTCTCCATTTCTAGGACTGCCAATGAACAACAACAACATTTTCAGTATTTCACAAAACTGTAGTTAAAAAGTACTGAAAGGATTAGGTCATATGAGTTCTGGCTTTGCAAATACCAACACCACAGATTAAAATGTAACTACACAACAGTGAGCATATTTAATAACTCTCACAATTCTGTTTCTCACTCATGTGGTCATCAGCTACTACCTCGACCACTGCAGACCTCTCACAAGCCTTGAAAAATGTAATCTTGGCCCACTTACATCTATTCACAGCATTTCTAGAGAGAACGTTATCTTGTCATCACTTTGATCATATCATCCCTTGCTTAACATTCTTTCACTGGCTCCTTGGTTTCCCTATCATATCAAATAGTTTTTACTTGTTTTCAATTTCATAATCCTTTGTAATTTATTCTCTCCTCTCTAGCACTTCTCATACACTATCATTACAGCTCTTGAAACATTAATGCTGCCTTCTGAAATTAGAAGACCATTTGTACCTTGCCCTACACTCTCACTTACGCTACCCAAAAATTTAGGCCATTGTCATCCTTCCTGCCAGTCCTAAAAATACAGTTCTGATATTACGTCTCCAGAAAACTGGGCTAAAGTAGGCCAGTGGCATACTGAGCTGAATGAGTAGTATGGGCTTCCATACCATCACAATTTTATCCAATAGACCACCTTCCAGTGTGTTTCCACTTCCTCTTTTTGTGACTTCTTAGCTTTCAAAAAACTATCCAGTTTAAAAGGTCTGTTGGAGACAAATCAACATATTTACAAGAATAAAATATTGTGAGTATTGAGCATTCAGGAATCCCAGATGCTGAAACTTCACTGACTCAGGGAACTTACAGTATTTAAATTCCTGGAGTAGCTCATATTCATTGCATGATTCAAGAATTAGCACAAAATGCATGATGGTTGGTATGCAGAGATGGTTTTAAATTCTATTTTTGTGTTTCTGCACCTTAGCTATGATTAATTTACCATGTGACAACATGCAAGAATAAATGATTTTATGCAAAAATAATAGGAGATAGAAGCAAGCTCAAACACTTATAAAATGAAAGCACTTATTTTCTAGTACCCGCAGTTCTACTAGAGGGCAGGACTTCCAGTGAACTAAGAGATGTTAATTTAAATGCCTTGCAGCCACAGGTTCCCACGACAGATCCTGCCCTTTAATAAAATCAAATTATTCCTTTTAAATGTTATTGGCATTTTATAGGCTGTTGAAAGGAACAGAGCTCAGAACATTTATATTGCCCTGAGTGTCCCTGATTGTGTCCCATTCTGAAAACCACCTGTCTGACAAAGCTTTGATTGGGTATGCATCTTCTGCAAATAATTCAATAGGAAACAAACATGTTACTATTGTATTAAAAACAGAATGTGTACTGGGACCTAAGATTATTGGTCAGTGCAGGAATTTTCCGTGCATCTGTTCTGTAGCTCACATTGCATGCAGTGAATTATATCCCAGTAATTGAGAATGATGAATGATTTGACCCTCTTAAATATATAATGAGGGAAAAAAACCAGCACAGTGAGAGCCAAGTTTTAGGCAATTTCAGCCTCCAGGAAAAAGCAGTTGTAACCCAACACCACCTACAAATCTCAGCGGGTGCTTTGGTGGGGTAGTATGTCATGTACCTTGGGTAATACATCTTGCATTGTGGGCAAGAAGAAACACTAATATTGATCTTCTACACAATGAAAAACCATACGTAATGTCAAAGAATTTAGAGGTTTACACAATATGGTTAAAAAAAAAAATCGCTTAATCTTTTGCTTGGGGATTTATGTTTTTTCTTCTGCACAGGAGTTTTCTAAATTCCTGTAAAAGGCAGGACTATTAAAATAAGTGTTACAAAAGACTGCTAATTTACTCTGATACAACTTAATGTCACAATGGCAAGATAATACCTCTGCGCAGAACTCTATAATACTATGGTGACTTTATGAAAATATAAAGTTAGCAGCATATCCTGGAGCTAAAAAGCATGATAATTAGTAATTTCATGCTGGCATTTCACACTGGGATATCCTGCTGCGGTAAGAGACTGTCCGGGACCAACCTCCCATTCACACCGATACTGAAGTCAGAGGTCAGCTCACTTCTGTAACGATTTGTCTCTCTTCCCAGCTGGCCACCCTCCTTCCTGCTGCACTAAGTGGAAACAGCAAAATGCAGAACTTCTTGTGAGACTTTGGAAAAGATACTGTCTACAAAGCTGCAGAATCAAGTTAAGGCAGCTATGGAACTTGGGGGCATTGGCTTTGATTTATTAGTTTGCAACACTAGATAGAAGGAAGATGAGCAAAGAAAATTCATAAACTGTCCTAAACTTTTTCTTTAAAAATACCAGGCAATATTGTTGGGTAAATCTGGTTTGTATAGTGAGGAAGTGGAAGGCAGACGAATGATGAACTGATAAAAAGAGAAAGTTAAAAGTGAAAAGAGTTAAAAAATTACAAAGATGAAACCACTCTGGTATTCTTGCTTCTTTCACCTGTTTTGCTTATTTGGGCAACAAGTTTCTAAAAGCAGTTTCTGGTCAGTTTAACTGGTCATTTAAGAAATTCACAGCTCTCTTTTGTCTGTAATTCAGACATGTGTGTTTAACACTGTAGAAGATAAGCATGTGAACAGTCTCCATTTCTGTTTTGGCACAAGCACTAGATTTAAATATGAATGGAGAGATCTCCTGCAGCTGACAGAAGTGCTCACTCATTCCACCACTGCTGCAGAGATGTTACCACCAGCTCCAGGGTCCAAATTTTCAGAGCAGCAATTCAGATAATGCATATTTATAACATTTTTACAGCCGAATAAGTTAACAAATCACAAAGTGCTTGAATTACACAGGAAGTAGGAAAAAACAGTCGGGTAGATCCTTAATTTGATACATCTGTATTGTGTGATGGGCTCCATTGTATAGACTCCATCCTGCTCCATGGCAGACAGGGTGTGCATTGAAAGCCCTGCATTTGTGTTCTGAAAGACAGCAGCTGCTTCCCATCTTCCATAACATCTGAAGAGAGTTTAACATTCAGAGTACTCACAAGCCAAGAACACACATCTCTGATAACAGGCAGAGGGAGAGAGTATTTCTTGGAGTACCCAGACTATCTGCTGTTCAGGAAAACTACATGTGGCAAACAAAGGAAGATTAGCCAAGGAAATATGTTAAACATGTACTCCAATAGAAACAGACAACACAAAATTTTACCAGTATTTCTAAACACTGTAATAGACTTCTGAAACTTTATAGAACACATCAATATTTTCAACACCAGGAGCCGGTTTCCACAACTGGAATGTTAGTTTCTTCCAAAGCATTTTCTACTATGCTAATATAATCAAACCATAAGAGTAACAGAGAAAAGTCATCTTCTCTAAGACTATTATTATCAAATAAGTTATTATCCATTGTTATAGCAAGCTGGTTTTTATGGTTTCTATTTTGTAGTTGATTTACCTTTTTTTTATAGTACATTCTACCTAAGCCTCTTGCAGTATGCAGCTATTTGTGAGACAGAAATACATGTCTCCCTTTTCATTTTCTAGATGGGACAATATTTTTTTTCTAATTTTGAAACCTTGTCTCAACACCCTTCTTGTTCATCTGTTAAGCAGTTTCCCATGCAAACATCTCAGTTCTTTCTTCCCAGCTACCTCTGACACATGTATCTGTAAAATATATTCAACATATCTTCCACATTGATTTTAAGGCACATTTTCATCTCCCAAAACTGCTTCTTTCAATCATTACAGAAAAATTGTGAAAACAATGGTTTGAAAAGAGAATGAAGAGATAAAACAAATATTTTATTTACACTTCTGGAACAAAATTGTACATTTGTGTACTGTCACGTACCACTTTTCCTCTTATTTCCTCTTATTCTTTAGAGCATGCATGTTTATGTGTTGCTATATAGAACCTGACACTGTGGAACTGTCAAAGAACAAGTGGGATACCTATTTACTAGCATAATAAAATAATGATGATAAATTAAAACAAAAGTTAGTTTTCTGTATATGCTGTCTTTACATTCCTAGCACTCCTAAGATGATATTTACCAAAACTAGACACCTAAGATCCAAATAATAGGAGGTTTTCTATGCTTTCATCATATTATTTTGTCTACTATAAAGATACCCTATCATAAGCACAAAAGCAATATTGTATAGATATGAGAAAATTAAGTCGGATGCTAACAAGCACCACCAAACAAAAGCCAAAACAAAACCAACCACCTGGTAATTTACCCATATGTGCATTTTACCCAGAAGATTTTGTAATTCATAAATGAATGAGAAGCTACCAGAGTTCTCTTTTCTAAACGCTTTTACGTTAATTGAGTTTGCTCTAAACATTTTCATATATCACATCAAGTATTCGATAAGGTGCCAAAGCACTTTGTTAACAAACTTATTTCCCAGATGTGGCTAAAGCAGGGACAGCAGGCCTGAATGTTCTAACATACCTAACAATTCAATTACAGTTATCTTATGGTGCCATCACATATTTTTCTTCAACAATCAAACAACCTCAGCTGGAAACTCCAAGCAATAACATAAATAAAGGACCATCTGGCAAGAATAATTAAGGAAGGCTGGAAATAAAACATTAATTAGTGCAGTAGTTCAAACGACCTTCAAAGGCCTTATTATGAAATTATATCCAAAACAGATAATCATTTATTTCATGTTACAGTTATATTTAACTAAGCATGAATAAATAATAATATCATTTTAGGATGCTATTACACTGTTATTGACTCAAACTGATTTTGAAATTGTCTTATTTTTCTATAACAATAAAATTAAAATGGAAAACAACCTACATAAGCTTAGAATGGCAGCCTTGGTTTTCCCCTGTTTCACATCAATGAGTCAGATGAATCAAGCTTGCCTCAAAATTTACATTCTACTAGAAAGAACTAGAATGGTTTGCCAGGACAATATGAATGCAACTAATTGCTTTTAAATCATTTACATTTGTTTTCTCAGTTTTGGAAGGAAAAGAATGGAAGTCTAGAATTACTTGCTTTCTGATCTATAAAATGAAATGCCAAATGCTAAGTTTTCTTAAATATATCATAAACTCAGGGAAGATACCTTCTCATATCTTTCAAAATATTTGCTACTTTTACTGATGATCTTAAGCTAGTCAAAATAAAAAGAAATTGACATATTTAAACATAATCTGCAGATAGGTGATTACGGTCTCAAATGCCTTCGTTATCTTAAAAGCAATACAATTAGAAAAAAGATTTCTTGCAAATAGAATATAATCATGTTGTTCAAAAGGAAACCAACCAACAAGCAAAAGCTCAGCAATTCCTGTGTTTCTGTACATTTTTAAAACTGCATTTAAAAATCTATGTATGAATTAAGAAAAAAGTTACATCTGTATTTTTTCTGGGTTTGTTCTTTCAGTTACTGGAAACATAGGCTAAGGCAAAATATTTTAAAGAGGACTGTAATTAAAATATATTTTTTTTTGTTATTGAACAGAATTGCCATCCAACCAATAAGACTAGAGTCTTCATTGTTTGATGGAGTCACCTTCTCCTTATCCCTAGGCTGCAGGACATCAAGCAACTGAACGAATTATCTTGGATCACAGCCAATAGCACGTCCTTTACTTACAAGCCAGACAATGACAAAGTTCCTGAAACCCTCAGACATCATCTGGATAAGCAGGCACAGGGGACAAAATCTTCCTTAGGGAATCTGAAGACCAGATCCACTTATAAAAACCCATTACTAACTAAAGAACTACAGGAGTCCCCAATGCCACCCAAGGCCAAGGGAAGCTGGATGAATTTTTGCCGATACGTTATCATTTCCACTGCTGGCTTCTACCTAAAACAGCATGTTTTTCACAACACCAAATGGTACAAACAGGGAAAATATAGTTCTAATGGTGATACTGAATTAATGAATTTCAGGTTCACTCTTTTTTTTTTTTTTTTTTCCTTAAAGTCAGTTGCTTATGCCTACAAACCTTATTAGGATCACAGATATGTTGCTGCTATGAGATGACGTTGCTTTTTAGACTGAGAAATTACCATAGGATAAGCTAGCGAGTTCACCACTGCTATGACCATTTAGAGAGAAATTGCTACTATAACCTGATGTTATTCTGTCTAAAAAAATAATTAAATTATGACAAATAATGGGTTCATGTAGTAGGAATGGGAAAAAAAAACCCAAGAAAACACCACAGAGAAAAAGCTGGCCCTATATTACTGGCCCAACTCTGTCAGGGGGACATCAGAGAGACAAATTAACAACAGCTGAAGAGTAACCTTGATGAGAAAGTTAGATCTGGACAATATCCATCCATACAGAAAGGGTCTGAAAGAAAGGAAGGAAACTCAGATATTTAGGAAAATAGGAGAAAGAAGGATCTAAAAATATGGAAGTCATAGGTAAGCAGTACTTATAATTACCTAAGGGACAGAGGGGAGAAATTACTAGGGAACAAAAGAAAGGTGAAATGCCACGAAGCACACTGTAGTAACTCTAAGATAAAAGACGACTCAATGCCAGCATAAACTATAAACCAGCTGCAGGCTAGTGAGCTGGGAACAAACTTGTAATGAGACAGGGAATAAAGATAGAGACAGTGGAATTATTGCTCTGGAAGAAAGCCTACCTAGTTAACAGAGATCTCCACAGTTTTCTGACCACCTTCCTCTGTTAGTTGTAAAAGTTCATCTCTAGTTAGGATGCTTTAGACACTATGATTCTGCACGAGCAAGGGAAGGCAGATGGTGTGACAGTCTGTGCAATGGTCTGAGTAAGTCCAAGTTTCAAGATCAAGCAAAGGATAGTGAACAGGAGAGACACTGGTGCTCTGTTTTACCTAGTTCCTGTCTTTGCATTTTTAGGTAGATGGCTGCATTGTTGGTTTTAGTGGAGAAGAGTAGAAGAGTTGGGTTTATAATATTTCCACTTACGAAAGAAAGTTATTTTCCAACAAAAAGCTCCAGCAATTAATAATTTCTGAGCCACATGAAATACAGGAAACAAACATTTTTATTAACATGATTTGGTTATGTCTGTAAAAGACAAGCAAAACACATACAAATGAAGCCACAGTCCTCTGCAAGCAAAATCAAACTAAACTATTATGCATTATGATCCAAGCTGGTAAAATATGGGTTCGATGGATGCACAATTCGGTGGATAAAGAACTGGCTTGATGGCCACACCCAAAAAGTGACTGTCAGTGTGTCCATGTCCAAGTGGAGGCCAGTGACAGGTCCCTCAAGGATCAGTACTGGGACCAGTCTTTAACATTTTCATCAGAGACATGGACAGTGGCATTGAGTGCACCCTCAGCAACTTTGCCAATGACACCAAGCTGTGTGAGGCAGCTGACACACTGGAGGATACGGGTGCCATAGAGAGGGACCTTGACAGGCTGGAGAGGTGAGTCCATGCCAACCTCAAGAAGTTTAACCAGACCAAGCACAAGGTCCTCCATCTGGGCCAGGGCAATCCCAGGCACTGATAGAGGCTGGGCAGTGACTGTCTTGAGAGCACCCCTGAAGAAAAGGATACTGGGGTACTGGTGGACGAGAAGCTCAACATGAGCCATCCGTGTACACTTGCAGCCCAGAACGCCAATTGTATCCTGGACTGCATCAAGAGAAGCGTGGCCAGCAGGTCGAGGGAAGTGATTCTCCCCACTCTCTCCCCCGTCCATTCTTGTGAGACCCCAGCTGGAATACTGCATCCAGTTGTGGAGCCCCTATTAAAGGAAAGATATGGACGTGCTGGAACATGTCCAAAGAAGGGCCACGAGGATGATCAGAGGACTGGAGCACCTCTCCTATGAGGACAGACTGAGAGAGTTGGGGTTATTCAGTCTGAAGAAGAGAAGGTTCCAAGGAGACCTTTTTGTGGTCTTCCAGTGAGGTACTTTTCAGGATCTTGGGTAGGAGTAGAGGGAATGGATCAGAACTAGAGGTGGGTAGATTCAGATTATACATTAGGAAGAAGTTCTTCACCGTGAGGGTGGTGAGACACTGCAACTGCCCAGAGAGGTGGTGGAAGACCCATCCCTGGAAGTTTTTAAGGCCAAGCTGCATGGGGCTCTGAGCAACCTGCTCTAGTGGGAGCTGTCCCTGCCCATGGCAGGGGGGTTGGAACCAGATGATCTTTAAGGTCCCTTCCAACACTGACAATTCTACGATAATCACTGTGGATAAAATTATGACCTAACTTCACAAGAAATAAAAATACATCAGCACAACCAACTTTCATCGTTGATGTGTCGTGAGTCTACACCATTCCTAGGAGAAAAAGTACACTCTGCAGTCTGGAAAAATTGTACATCTGGTATTCAATGAATGACAACATAAATCCTCTACACAGAAGACAATTTTGCCTCTACTGAAATTAAGTAAAGCCAATAGGAAACAAAGGGCTTGCAAAACAGCCACAAAGCAGGAAACACTACACGTAACTAGACAATTTACAACATATTGTAGTGAATAAGTAATGTAAATCAAAAGCATACAAACCCCTTCACCACCCCTTCTTACTTTATTCCCTGGAAAATAAACCTCAAGCATAAATAGAAAGCCAATTTTCATCTTCAGTTTGATCACAAAGGTGAACTATAATTCTTTTAAGTATCCAAGAAAGATGTCCATTTACTCCAAAATTTCTTTCTCTGCAGTCATCGCTACATGAGGAAGGCAAAGAGACTAGAGTGGTGTAACATGGTACCAACAAAACTGAAACATACATTAATTCGTTTTCTTAAGTAAAAGATGATGGCTTGTGAAAATGCTATCAGAAGCATTTTACAACACTTGCTCAGTTTTCTTACACAAATATGAACTAGTAAACCCAAGCCTGATGACTGGACCTAAAGATATGGTACAGCTAAGGACTCCTTAATGTGGGGACAGTAGCTCCATTAGGTTTAAGGATAGTCAATTATATAGACTTTCTACATACTATGTGCTTACTAACCAGTGGTCGGTTAAAGTCATTGGTTCAAGATGATTTCCAGGCGCTATAAAAGACTGAGTTTAAGTTCTAGGGCAGTGGAAGTCAGTCTAGATCCAAACACATGTATCTCTAAGTCATTGAACCACTTTTTTAATAGGTCACTGCTTACTATGGTTGATTGAATGCAAGCACTGTTATAGGAAGTAATGAACTCCTTTTTGTGTTGCATAAAATGGAAAACTGTCTAGGTGAAGTCATTCAGAGAACAGCGATGATCTTTTGCCAAAGATAGTAAAAGTTGATGGTAATTGTGTCATACCACACATCAAAAAATTTGATTCGTTAATTATGCTTTGATAGCTGATTTTTTTCAATGAAAAGTACAAAGTGGTTTTATGTATAACTTTCTCCTGACAATACAACTATTAAGCATTTTTCACACTTTCATTTAACAGCTACATTTCAAATGTCATTAGCAATGACCTAGTGACAGGAATACAGTAAAGCTGGCATTTGTCAGACCTGACAGTAGATTGGAAAGAAGAGAAGCAGTGTTCTCCTATCTCTAAGCAGGTTTAACCTGTGAATTGTAACATGTTATTTAACAACCCAGACCTATTTTCTTCAGTTGTTAGAGCGAGGCAATAGTCTTCATTTTTGTTAGTACTTTGAGATATTTGAATGAAAACTGTGGCATACAAAATTATTATTTTTCTTAATATATA
>JAAGNO010020931.1:74520-87551 GCA_033439905.1 Ceryle rudis | reverse complement strand
CCCTTGAGAGCCTGGGGGAAGGAAGTTGGGGCGGGGGGGGGGAGGGGGGAGGAAGGGAAGGAAAGGAAGAGCTGGAAATGGCTTCCTATTGCTCTGATGCTGTTTTGCAGACTGACCACAGGGCGGCAATGCGAGACACCTTCCAAGGAAAATTGGCAGCCTGGGGAACGTAGGACAGAGAGAAGGTGGCGGTATTCCCAATGCTGTTCTTGCTGCAGCTTGACTCTTGAGAGCTGGGACACCCCTCTTCAACAAAACAGCTTTAACTGGAACTGAAGTGAATGGACAGTTTGAAAATGCTTTGTATTAGAGTATCTCACTAAAAATGAGGAAGTATATAAACATTTTTATTAGCAGCGTACTGCTCTCCCCCACTTCACCTGTAACAAAGGACAAATAACTAAGTATGTGTTATAGTCTAAGACCTAATTACTGTGTTCCAGCAAATACCTGGAGTAGGGGACCCATCCATGCACCTTTGTAATACTACAGTGATTCTGGGCTCCCAGTTTGACTGGCACACTCACACAGCATAACTTGTCTTCAGAATCTT
Source organism: Ceryle rudis (assembly GCA_033439905.1). Classification (NCBI taxonomy): domain Eukaryota; kingdom Metazoa; phylum Chordata; class Aves; order Coraciiformes; family Cerylidae; genus Ceryle; species Ceryle rudis. The sequence goes on along the minus strand of JAAGNO010020931.1, from coordinate 86,998 downwards.
GCTTCTTATCTTTGTTGTGTTTCAGAAATTCCCTACCTGCTGTGGAGATCATTAGCTATTTTAGGAAAGCCAACATAATGGGCAGTAGTGTTGCTTGACATCTCGACTACTACACTTAATTGCTGTGTAGGCAGCTGCAGCAATTGGGTTTTTGATATTCTAGTAGCTAGGAATAAGTGGGGGGGAAGTGAAGAGGGCAATCAGCAGGAAGATACAGGTTTTATTTTCTTTGATTTCTGGTTAATCTGCCTGTTCTTACAGTTGAATTGTATGTGTTCTCTGCCCCCCTTCGCTACTTAGGTGAAAACTGCACGTAAGTTTTCCTCTATTTCCTTTGACTTTTTTTTAGTAGGCTGAAACAGGCTCTTCACAGTATTATACCTTGCAGGGAAGGACCCTTTTGTCAGGGGTGGTGCTGGAAAGAAGACCAAAGTATTGGAACTAAAAGGCAAGACTTTAAAGCTCCAAGTTCTAGTGTTGACTTACCTGTAGGAGTCAGTTTTTTGTCTTTTGCCTTCAAGCATTTCCGTGAGAATAACTGGATTTTAAAGTGTGTGATACAGACAGTATTTGAGAGTGATAGCCTCTTGGCTGACATTTGCCACTTTTCAATCTGAAGACTCAAGAGTGGTCCTTTTCGAACTTTCTGCCAAGCGTGGGATATGTGCCTGGAGTGAGTATGGGGGAAGGTAGAGGATTATTCTCTTCTACAAAATACTTTAAGCCTTTTTATAGTAGATAATTGTTAGCTAGGTAAATCTGGCAGAGTTGTCCAAAGGGATTGCTAAATTGATGGCAAGAATAAGGGACTCAAAAGCCTCTTGGTTTTACAGGCTTCTGCAGCACATTGAGTGATGTGCTTGAGTGAGTGTATGGGCTGACATGCCTGGTGAACTCTGCTACTCTTGTTCCCTAAGCTGTAGAGCTGCAAGCCTGAGCACTGAGGTGGGACTGTGGGCAGGCCCTTTGGTCCATCTTGGGGTTGGCTTCAGTGGGATTTGGCTAGCCCCTCTTTGGGAATGGCAGCTTAACCTTGAAGATATGACTTCTCTTTGCCCCTGTTAACCTGTTTAGCAATGTTCTCTCTGGGCTGTCTCCACTCATTTGTTCACTATGTGTATGTATACATGCGAATCAGGGAGATGTTTGTAAACTTCAGCATGAGAGTAGATTGCCTATCCTTTAACCCTTGAAAAAGGAAGGAGAACCTGTTGTGATAAGATAGCATTGCTGCTCTCCGTTGTTGTAAAAACCCTCAAAAGTTACTGACTTTTAAAGGTGACCACTGTATCAGTTAGAATAAGCTGTTAAATTAATTCAAGTATGAATATGTATACGCTTGCTTTCTTTTAATACATCATACATACCATATTTTGTAATGATGGAAGTTCTTGCTTTCGTTACATACTCTTTCAGGAGCTGATTTCTCCATTTCCCTTCCATAAAGCTGGCAAATTCCTACTCTGTTATGACTCTGTGGCAATGTAAGAGTGCCTCAGGTGGAAGCAGTTGCTTGATAGAGCTGCATATGCTGGCCTCTCTCAGCTTATCTGAGGGCAGCAGGAATCACTGGGCATCAGGTTGTTCCCTTCAAAGCTGTTTGCCCAGTGGACCAGCAGGAATATCTCTGGTGTACATTCTTTAGAAGAGCTGATAGAGTGAAGGGGGGGGGGGGCAGGGAGGGAATAAAAGGGAGGACAGGTAGCCAAAATGTAACTAGTTATGTAGAAGCAGAACAGGAAAGATGAGAAGGAAAAATATGGAAAGTAAGGCAAGGTCTGTGTAAGTGAAGGACCTGTACTCTTGGAGCACTAGTGCAAATCCTGGTGCTAGGAATGTGATACTAAGAAAATTTGTCACCCCCAGTGAGGAGAGGGGAGTGAAAGAAGAGATAGTTGAAAGGAGTTCAAGAACCCTAGAAATGAGAAACTACATAGGAACTATTATTTCTCACATATTTTTTTTTTTTAATCCTGGTTTGTCCACTTGCAGGTCAGTCCTTGTGCTTCAGTTATGCAAATATCTGAGGAATACTTAAAAACAAAGGTATATGCAGAGCATGGATACAGGAGGGGAATGGGATCATTTGAGTTAATGTGTTTGAAACTACTAGGAAAATAAGTCAGTGCTCGTAGCTTTTAATATAGGTAATTGCAAAGCTTGGTTTAGAATAGCACTAGTTGTTTTATAACCAAAATAATTTTATTTAAGCCTTGTTTTGCGTGTCTTCCCAAGAAAGATCAGAAGTTTTGCAAGAGCACCCAGCAGACTAGGAAGCTCAGAGGGCCTCATACTTATATTCTAGGATTATATATGCCCCTGAAACTTGTGTCTTGCCTTTCAATAAAACTTCTCATGCTTTATTTTCTTGGAAAGATTGTGGGCAGCCATACATGTGATGAGAACTTGGAAGTCCTAAATAAGCTGAATGAGTCTGCTTTTATTTTTTTATTTTCCCTAGAAATTCTAGGAAGACTTTTTTCCTAGTATTTTGTTCAGTTGCATGTTGATTGATACTTTCACTACTCCTTTCTCATTCCCCAAATAACTTGAGAAATCTATACTCTCCTAGCCAAAATCCTCTTCAAATGCAGTAAACCAGCACATCTTTCTAGGTTTGGAGTATGCCAGTTGTACCAGTTACTGCTGAAGGCTGATAACCACCAACTAGATCACACCTTGTACCTTGCAAGTAAGGAAAATGGTCACCCTCAGTAGTGGTAGAGATTTTGCAACACTTTCTAATGGCTTTTCTGATGTTTCTAATAGGGTGATAATGGCTGTCCTTTACATCCAGAAAAATTAATTATGTGGTCCCAAGTCCTCTAAAGAAATGAAATGCTTGGATACTTATGCTTGTTTTACCCATTTTCTTGCTCTTAGTGACTTAAGTACTTCATCAAACTGCTTTAGGTAAATAGTACTTGCCAGTGGCAGTGAAATTGTTTGTGCTTCTGAACTTTAGGTTGCCACAAGATGGAATTTGAGTCTTTGGACTCAGTGTCCCTTTGCAGCTTCCAACTCAGTATGTCAGCTGATGTCTTGACACACTTACCTGGCAGGAAAAATGCTGCCTGATGCCAAAAACTTCTATTTTTTTGCCATGTCCTGGAGGAGAAACCCCCTCGCATCTTGGTTAGAATGCCTTCTTGTGCTCTTTACTTGGTTGCTGTTGACCACATGCATTCTCAGTACCCTTCTTCCTCTTCTGCTTCCAGTTCCTCTGTAGAAGGAAGAATGTCATCTCTCTGCAGTTGCAGAGAAAAGCATGGCTTCCTTGCTGAGGGATGAAGCTGCTTATAGCGACTACTTGTCTTTGAGCATCTGAGCCTCTGGTAGTCATCTTGAGTTATGGCAGAGATGGGAATGATTTTGATTATTTGCCAGAGGAGAGTGGCCCAGTTCCTCAGCAGTGCTGGGAAGCAGCTGTACTTTCTTTTCTCTTCAGAGAACCCAGATAACACCTGTCACCCATGTAAACATAAACCAAATCTTTGTGCTGACAAAGGGACAAGGAAGTACTTGCATACTTTCTTTCAACTGTCAGTTTACATTCAACTTAAGCTGATGGACTAGTCTTAAGACTTGAGTAAGATGACTACAGTATGTCTAGGTAGTCTTTCTTTATGGTATGTCATAATTTCAACAAATAAAAAGGAAATTTCTATCTCCTTGCTTCTTCCCCCAGCTTAACCTTCCCCTCCAGCTCTTTGGAATTCTTGGAAGAGCAGTGTAAGGAAGTAAATCCACTCTTCCTAACAGAGTGCTGGCATCTGACTCATGGGTAAAGAAACCAACCAAATGTGAATGCCACAGGCAGTGGCATGAAGTGGCTTGCTGAGGCAGTGCTAGTGATGTAGGTTTTGGAAAATAAAGTCTTGTTTTGCAATTCAATAGTACTGTAGCTTCTATTGTATTTATGGAGTACTGGATGAGCACTGCAATAAAACTGCATCCTCCTATGCTTTTTTTTCTGCTTTCTTAACTTGTGCCTTGGTGGGGGACCTAAATAGGTGAATACACTTGGGATGGGAGGGAAGAATGATTAAAACCAAAACCAACAACTAAATCAATCTACTGAACACTGTCAGTCACAGTGCCCTTCAGCTTCAGTTGGCCTTGCAGTATTCCAGTTACTGCTTCTGTAATAGTCCACAGTAGCATTATATTTCTGACTGGCAAATGCACTATAGTTCCCTGTTTCTTCTGCTGAACTGCATGCTGTGAGGTTACTCTATTTCTCATGTCTCCTTCAGCAGTCCTTTAGAAAAGAACTGAGAAGAATGTATTGTGGAACAAGCTTCTTTTTCTGATGTTGCAGTAAAATGAAGACCAGAACTGAAGCAATTCCTGAAACCCCAGACAGGAAAGGTGTATTATGGTGTTCATAACTCCTCTGAGTGACTGACTTGAACCTTGCACTTCAAATTGGACTTTGATGGTAGTGATGATTTGTAGAGTTGCCGCTGCAGCACCTGTGTTCTCCAAGGCCAGCAGAAGTGTTGATGCAGTACCACTTCGGGGCAGCAGAGCACATGTGGCAAACAGGTTAGGTCCCTGCTGGTTCAGGTAATGTGTAAATGTGGTACTCTTCTACTCCAGCATGTTGAGCTGCTGGGAATGACAGTCCAGACCTTAACTGAAGTTTAGTTGTTTAGATGCCATGGGTCAACTTCTGTCTCCAAGCTTTCCTGCTTCCTATGACATACCTTGTTTGTCTCAGGTGGGATTTCTGCCCAGGCCCTTGGTTTACAAGGGAAAGTCCTGAAACTGTGGTCCTGGATGTTTTGGGCTCTGAGCAGCTGGTGAGGATAGCCCTTGCTTTCCCAAGGATAAGGTTATATGTGTCAGTTATTCAATGAAAAACATTTGTGGTTTTTTTTTTTGTTTTCTAGAGTGCTGCAATAAATGGAATGAAGCTTTTTTTTTTTTTTTTTTTTTTTTTTTTTCCCTCCCCTGAGAGATAGGCTACCTCAGACAACCTTGTGTATACTGGTAGGAACTCATTGTATGCCTGTAGCAGGTACCCGGCAGTGTGAACAGGCCAGATGATGCACCTGAGGGGCTGTATGTTGTACAGGCCTGTTCAAGGCATGAGACTTAGTCTTTCTGGGAGAGAGATGGTTAATATTTACCCTGTAGGTGTTGTGCCTGGGTATATTTCTTCCATGGGAGTTGTTCCATAGGTAAAATGCTACCTGTATCAATTAACACACCCCTGCTTGAAGAAGGTGGAGAAGAAAAACACTGTTTCTGAGAATGAACCTTAAAACTACTTTGAAGTCTATGAACAAAGTTAAGTATGTACTTAATTTGTTAAGAAATGATAGCAGTGGACACTGCTTTGTGTTCTGTGGGCACCTGCATCATCAAATTAACCCTTAAGCCCTGGCCATTGGGGCTGACTTCGTAACTTCAAGAGAAAAGGGAAGTCAACTGAGACTTCCTGTCTGCTGTGAAGAGAAATGGACTGAGCAGAAAACAAATACTTGTTTTAGGGCTGGTGGAGTTTGATTCTGGAATATTTAAAGACCCATCTTATTAGAAAAATACTGTAGAGAAAGTTTTCCTTTAAAACAATCATACAAATAAAAATCCCACCCTAAGTCTGTTTCGTATTACCTAATATCTCTTCAGGGAATTGCTTGAGACTTTTTTCTTAAAGGATAGACTGCCTGTTGGAGAGACATACGCATTGTTTCACCCAAGCCATAACCCTCTATCTTCAGACAAGAGGGAAACACATTGTTTTGTGTCTTTGATATGATCCAGCCAGAAAACAGCCTTAGGGAAGAAAAAAAAAATCAGTCCTTGGCAGCAGTGCTGTCTTTCTGTCTTTTTTTTTTTTTTTTTTTTTTTGTCACTGCCACAATGTACGCTGCTCTAATAACTTGAGATTAAACTCACATGGGGTGTCTCAGAAGTCCTTCTTAAGACTTGAGGTCATAACTTGCTGAAAGTTCAGAGGGACGAGTCTCATTTTTGTAATGAAAGAAAGTTCCAGGGTTATTTTGGAATTAGGTCTAACAAGAAACTGGTACAAACTACTTTAGTACAGTAATTTAGTAACAGCGTAGCAAATTTGTAACGGCTACTGAAAACTTTCCACCTTCCTGCTCAAGCAAGCTGAACCCTGCAAAATTCAGATGGTGGTTACAAAGGTCATTGTTTAGATCTCTGTGGACTGATTATTTCAAATCCATGATGTGGCTGTACATTCTGGTGGAAAATGTTTAAGGAACTTCCCATTGTTTATTTTGGTTAGAATGAGCCCATTGTAGTTTGGGGAGTAACTTAATTGAGACATGTCACCATTGATTGAAGGGAGCTGCATCTTTTACTTTTCAGAGGGATTGAACATGCTTGTAGTACTTGTACTATGACCTGAATACCTCTTGTATGAAATAGATGAGCTTTAACAAATATTTTTGTGATTCTTGCATATTACTGTTTAGTACGGTTTTGCAAGGTCACTCATTAACTTATAGGGAAAATGGTGGGAAGTGAACTGAAGTTCAGGTCTAATTCTACAGAACAGGACAACAGAAGAGCGGAAAATATAATTTTATTATTTCTTTATCTTGCCTATTCTATTTTTTTGTATAGTAGTTTTTCTTTCCACTGCGTCTGAGTAAAAATCTCTTCCTCTTCCCTTAAGATATTTGTAGGTTCTGTATAAATATTATAATGTAGTTGCATTTGAAAATTTAGCTGAATATGGCAAAAAAAATGGAACACTATTAATGTTACTCAAAACCACTTGAAACTAAGAATAGTATGTTGTGCTTGTATCTTATGGCATCATATGACCTGAAGTGTTTATAATTTTGTTTTGGATTAAACTAATAGAACACTTAACTGCTGCTGCATTTGTGGGTGGGGATAAATGTGAATCCTTCTATGGCAGAATTTAAAATACAACTGTGGTTTGAGGCTTATAAACATGATAAATTGAGCACACTACTGTAATCAGTCTATTTTTGCCATATCTCCGTAGTCTCATTATTGTTTAACTTCTGTAGAGTGAGTATCTGTAGAGTGAGTATCTGTATTCTCATGTGGGGCGCTGGTGGTGGGGAACCCTTATTAGCTTTTCTGATTCTGAATTGCTCTTGAAAACCAGCCAGCTTGTACAAATAACATGATTTTGAGTTACCCCTTAAGGCTGAAGTTGTGGTTTGCTGTAAGCTATTTTAAAAATATCTGCTATAATGAGAAGTGCACATTCTTACATCAGCACTGTTGCTGCCTTCAGTAATGGGCAAAGTAAGGCAGAGAGGGAGTGGGTGCATTTTCAAAGTTAACTCTAGTTTTTATTATCTATCTGAGAATTTGTAATGTTCTTATTTACTCTAAGCGAAATGAATATACTAAAGGGATGCTAAACGAGAAACCACCTGAATACTAGAATGTTATCTGGATGTTTGTATTAATCATAGACAAATTAGAATGGAAACGTGAGCTTCAGTGTAGTGCTAAAGCACTTCTGCAATTGCAGTGCAAGGGGCAATGCACGAAGCAGATGCTTGTAAGACTTCTAAGGCTGGTAGATGTTGTGGTCAGGAAAAAAGATCCATTAATGGTTTGGGGTTTTTTTGCAGGCCTACATTATCTTTACCGTTGTTGGGAAGGAGAACTGGAGTCAGATCCTGTTCCTTACTGTTCTGTAATAATCTTGAATACTAAAGACTGGTGTTTTGATCTTTAGACTAAACTGATTCTTTGCTTTGATCTTGCTTTGCACCTTGCTGTGGCCATTTGGTGTAGGAAGTAGAAGAATTTTATGTCCAGCACACTCTAAATCCATTAAAAGGTTTTGGACGGCTATAGGTAAATGATACTTCCCAAGGTGTAAATAGGAGATAGGAGCATCCTATCTCCATGGCAGAGGTAGGAGCCAGTGTGCAGTTCTTCAGTGCCTTTTCCTTTCCCACCTGTCCGGTTGTCTGCCAGCGAGTCTTTTTATTATCTCCTTCCTTCCGCTTTGAGCACCTCAATCCTGCTTACCTAAATGAATGCGCATTTCCTGCCATGGCTTGGTAGAGTTGGGTGTGCTTGGGGGTTTAGGAAGAGTGGCAGATGTGTTTGGATGCAAATTGACAGTACTGGGAACAGCACTTCCTGTAATCTTGGCAACTGTTGACTGCTACCAAAATCTATCCAGTTGTCCCCCTTGTGCCTAGGGTGCTCCCAAAAAATCCTGAAATCATGCAGGTGTGGATATCAAAAGGCACATGGCAGACAGAAGTAATCTAAAGCCAGATGTCAGACATAGCTTTGCCTTTGTCACTTGCTTCAATGGGACTACTTCATCATACGTATTCCATGTAACCCAAGTGAAGAGTTTTCAGAGTAAAATGTAACCCTGTGATCATCCGTACCCCAGAGAAGTGCAAACTGGTCTAAAACCTGTTCAATAACCTTGATTTTTTCGGACAATCTTAAATCTATGTTGTGTTTTTGACAGCCTTGTGACTTCACTTTGATTTTTAGCTCTAGCATCCAGCTGGTGTCTTGAGTGCATGCATGTGATACCAGGATCTATCAAGATCCGTGAAGTGCAGTGCTAGAGCAATACAGGAAATGACTAGTCATAAGTTAATGTTCCTGAGTGGTTGGGTTTTTTTTGTTGTTGTTCTGGTGTGTGTTTTCCTTTTTTTTCTTTTTTTTTTTTATTTTTTTTGTCCTAAGATTGCTTGAAAGAGGAAGGCCTGTTTAATGGCTTGAGAAGTAGACTTCTGAGATTCTAAAGAAAAATAAAGTATATATCTGTTCCTTGCCTTGTTCTGGGGAATTTGGGTCATTTAATAGCCCAGAATTGTTGCGTCCCTTAAGATCCTTGCTAACACTAGTAATACCTTTTGCAAATCAACTTTACTTAGTTCTACAGGTATTTTATTATATGTATTATGGGTTGCATAAATACAACAGGAAATATGACGGGGAAAAAATCTGTGGTGTTCAGTCATTGTTTTACTAGACTTCAAATTTTTTCTCATTACTTCATGAAATTCTTCTCTAATTCAATCTTTGTCTTTTGTCTTTGCTGCCTTGCAGGGTTGGTACAGTAGGCCTCACTAAACTTAGCTGCAACTAAGAATTTCTCCTACATCAACTGAGTTAAGGCTGATGCTCTTGTGGAATGTGGATTAAAAGTGCGTGCTAAGTTCCAAATTTCCATTTGAGAAGCGGAGAAAGTAAATGTACCACAACCACCAGCATCAGGACAGCAAACCAAGGGACAAAGAATTTGATCCACAGTGTTGATATATGTTAACTGGTTCACGTGTTGCTTAAAAGACATTTGCTGGGGGGCGAGAAGTGGACGTCAGCTGTGCGAAGTCATTTTGTTTACAAAAATGAGGGCTTCTTTGGAAACGGCAGACATTGCCATTGTGGCACTGTACTTCGTGCTTGTAATGTGCATAGGTTTTTTTGCCATGTGGAAATACAATCGGAGCACCGTAAGTGGCTACTTTTTGGCGGGGCGTTCTATGACCTGGGTAGCTATTGGTGCATCTTTATTTGTGAGCAATATTGGAAGTGAACATTTCATTGGGCTCGCAGGATCTGGAGCGGCGAGTGGATTTGCAGTAGGTGCGTGGGAATTCAACGCCTTAATGCTTTTGCAGCTTTTAGGATGGGTCTTCGTCCCAGTCTACATCCGGTCGGGAGTATACACCATGCCTGAATACTTGTCCAAGCGTTTTGGAGGGCATAGAATTCAAATATATTTTGCAGCGTTGTCTCTTATTCTTTATATCTTCACCAAACTATCAGTTGACTTGTATTCAGGGGCACTTTTTATTCAAGAATCGCTAGGTTGGAACCTCTATTTGTCAGTTATCCTCCTTATTGGAATGACTGCACTGTTGACTGTGACTGGAGGTCTTGTGGCTGTCATCTACACAGACACCCTTCAAGCTCTGCTTATGATTATTGGTGCCCTCACACTTATGATCATAAGTATTACGGAGGTTGGTGGGTTTGAAGAAGTTAAAAGAAGGTACATGTTAGCATCACCAAATGTTACATCTATCTTGTTAACCTACAACATTTCCAATATCAATTCCTGCAACGTCAACCCAAAGCCTGATGCTCTTAAAATGTTGCGTGAGCCAACAGATGAAGACATTCCCTGGCCTGGATTTCTTTTGGGACAGACCCCAGCTTCTGTGTGGTACTGGTGTGCTGATCAAGTTATAGTTCAGCGAGTTTTAGCTGCAAAAAACATTGCTCATGCCAAAGGATCCACTCTGATGGCAGGTTTCTTAAAGTTGCTGCCGATGTTTATTATAGTTGTCCCGGGGATGATTTCACGGATACTGTTTGCAGATGACATTGCCTGCATTAATCCAGAACACTGTTTTCAAGTCTGCGGGAGCAGAGCTGGATGCTCTAACATTGCCTATCCACGCTTGGTGATGAAACTTGTGCCGGTTGGTCTGCGGGGACTGATGATGGCTGTGATGATTGCTGCACTGATGAGTGACTTGGACTCGATATTCAACAGTGCCAGCACCATATTCACACTTGATGTCTACAAACTCATTCGGAAGAGTGCTACGTCTAGAGAACTGATGATTGTAGGAAGAGTCTTTGTTGCATTCATGGTAGTTATAAGCATTGCCTGGGTCCCGATAATTGTAGAGATGCAAGGTGGTCAGATGTACCTTTATATTCAAGAGGTAGCAGACTACTTGACCCCACCGGTGGCTGCTCTATTTCTTATGGGTATCTTTTGGAAGCGTTGCAATGAGCAGGGTGCTTTCTATGGTGGAATGGCCGGGTTTGTTCTTGGAGCGATACGGTTGATACTGGCATTTATCTATCGTGCTCCGGAGTGTAACCAGCCGGATACTAGGCCAAGTTTTATCAAAAACATCCATTACATGTATGTTGCGACAGCTCTGTTCTGGATCACGGGGATTGTGACCTTTGTAGTAAGCCTTCTCACACCTCCACCTACAAAGGAGCAGGTTCGGACGACCACTTTCTGGGCTGTGAAAAACAGGAACGTGAAAGAAAATGCCGCAACAGGGGAGTTGTACAAAGTGCAAGAAAAGAGCATCCTCAAGTGCAATGAAAATGCTAACCATATCATTCCAAATGGCAAATCAGAAGAAAATATCAAAAATATTAAGCCGGAGGATATCAATCTTCTGGTTACTTGCAGAGATGACAGCAACCCCGTGATTTCTGTGAGTCACTCTGAAGTTGAGACACCAGTTGATTGTTATTCAAACGGACAAGCAGCTTTGATGGGGGAGAAAAAGCATGAGGAAGAGCCTGATGAGAGAGAGAGACATTTGAAATTCATAGATTGGTTCTGTGGCTTTAAAAGTAAAAACATGAACAAGAGAGCTGTTCGGGAGATGGAGGAAGAAACTGTTTGTTTACAAATGCTGGAAGAGACTCCAAAAGTTAAACTATTACTAAATACTGGACTGGTCTGTGTCTGTTCGCTTGGAATATTCATGTTTGTCTATTTCTCTTTGTGAGTGAATAGTGAACTTTTAAGGGTATGGCTAAACATACAGAAGTTGATACAGGTTTCTGGAGGTTTTGTTTTATTTTTTTGTTTTGGTTTGGTTATTTTTCTTTTCAAATAACATAACTGCACCCCAGGCATTGTTTACGCTATAACTGTAAGACCAACTCAACTTTAGCCTATTTGGAGACCATTCGAGACATGTTGTCCTATCTCTGCTGAAGGCAGAATGTGTCATCTGGTGTCTCTCTTTCCCTTTTGTCCTTTTTTTTTTTTTTTTTTTTCCTATTTGCAGTACTAACCTTTTGTTTTTCCATGTATACATGTATAAATATACCAAAGGCAGGCAGGTGGCTGTGTTTTGAAGTCAGATGAGAGAGCACAGTTAGCACTGAGGTGAAGATAGCAAGTACTAATTTACTGATGTGTAAAATCTAAACGATTAAAGCTGTGTCAAAAGGTTTTTAAATGTAGAGTTGTGATGCACATCACTCTACAGTCATTTGTTGTAACATAGCTGTATCACCATGGCCAACTTAACCCTTCTTAATTTTGCTCACTGCTGCTCCCCCTCTCTTTTTTAAGTCAGTTTCTTCTTTCTCTTATGGCAACAAGAGAAAAGATACTTTGTCTCATCTGATAGCACAAAATGATAGGCCTTAGTAGATTTCTGTATTGTTTTTCTCTGTAAGAAAATCTGTCTTGCTTTTGTCCCCTGTAAATTCCCATACTGAAAAGTTGCTGTATTTAAAAAAGGGGGGTGGTGTTGAATCACAAACCAAACACCTTGGGCATGACAAATGAGCAAGGGAACAAACCTCACACACACCCACCCTCACCACACACCTTACACCCGCCCGCCACCGCCACACCCACCCACACAACCCCCCCCCCCGGAGCCCGGCAGCACATGGGAGAAGCTTTTGTTGACATCACCAGCGGCCTTAATCGGGCACTCAGCCAGTCTGCACTTTCTGAATAAAGTTA
>JAAGNO010020931.1:56948-74420 GCA_033439905.1 Ceryle rudis | reverse complement strand
CGACGACGAGCGCACGCACGCCACCCCCCCCCCCCCCCCCAAAAACCCCCCCCCCCCCCCCCCCCCCCCCCCCCCCAAAAAAAAAAACACCACCCAAACCCCCCAACAAACAAAAAACACTGAGTTTGGTAGTATATTGAAATAGTCTTCAAACCTTTAGGACATGTTTAGAGTTAGGGTTTTTTTTTTTAATGAGAAAAAAAAAATCTGTATCTAGTTTCTACCCCATGCAGGGAAGAAAGTGGGGGCATGTGTATGTCTTCAGTTCAGTAAGCATGCTGAAAAATAACTCCTTTTGTCTGCTGTGTACATCCAGAAGGAAATACTCTTCAGCCTGCCCATTGCTGCATACTGAGTCTTAAGTGGAGAAAGAAAAAAGAAAACGGGGAAGACAAGAGGAGAGGGAAGAGGTGGAAGTAGTCCTTATTTTCAGAGTCCTTCTTCCACCTTCCCTTCTCATCCTGTCAAACCTTATTTTTTTAAGGAATGACTCCTGAGGGATTCTGTGGCAGGAGATGAGTGTGTGCAGTTGTAATCTGTGTCAGCAATTGAGGTCTGCCCTTAACATTCTTCAAAAAGAAGTGAAACTTTTCCCAGGCGATTGCAGACTAGCAGTAGTTTTTGAGATGCTGCAGTTCTTTTCTCCCAAAAGATGTATGCCCAAGGCAGTGAGGAACGGTTTGCAGCTGTGGAGTATGTGTGTGTGCAGCAGGTTGGTGGAGCTCAGCAGACTGAAAGGTTGCGCAGCTTGGTCCACTGCCCGGTTGGTAAAGCAGGAGAACATATTGCTGTCCTGGGTGCTCCCACCCTTATGCTAACCAAGTCACAGCCTGTTTTCAGGTGCAGAGACCAGCTGACAGTGTGTGGCTGCGCTCACAATATTAAACTCCCTTACCTTCCAGGACTAGGGGTCATATCACAGGCTTCCTGTGAAAATAATTCCTCTGCTTGTCTTTGCTCCTGAGCTCATCTCAGGACTTGTTGGGAGAGCACCAAATTGCTAGGCCAGAAACAGTATCAGGGACCATGCTGACAGTTCACCAGCATTGATTCAAGGGTCCAGCAATGCTTCCTTGGTACATAAACAGGAACCAATCCCTATGGGCACAGTAGTTCTGTAGAAATGAAATTTGAGTTCGTCTTGCCTTTGACCGCTGGAGAAAGTTAGCTTGCCTGTACAGGGGTACCATAAGTTGCAGGCTGTCCAAATAGCTTTTAGTAATATGATGTATAACACATTTCAGATAAAATTATTGACTTCCTTTTTGTTTTTTTTTTTTTTTTTTTGTTTTGGTGGTGTTTTTAAATCAAATCCCATTCATTCCAAGACTTTAAACAGAGGCTGAAATGCCCCACTTTTCTTCAATTTTAGTTGTTGCCGCTGAAAAGTAGACTACTTTTAACTAGAAATACAGTAATAAGTGTAGGTGTGGTGTTGCAGTACGTGTAGAGGAGGAGAGTTACCATACCCAAGTATTGCTGCTAATACCAGTGTGACAAAACACATTTTCTTAGGGTTTATGTGGCTCGCTTCATTCAGAAAAACACTTTAAATCCTTTTTAGGGGTAAAATCACAGTATGTAAAATATGTTAATGGCATCTCAAGGTACTTTGTTAGTGGGCTGAGTTGGGCAGGATTGTACTGTAAGAAAGATGTAAAACATAGTTAATGGTTTCTCTGCAAGATAAAATAATCTAGTACAAAATTCGATTAATTTTTTTTTTAATGAAAAATAACAATTTGTGGAGGGTGAGGGTAAGTCTCAGTTCAGCATTATCTTGCAAAGGCTCGGCTCTGGCTAATATGCCTTATTTCACCCAGGGAAAGAGAGACTCTCGTACCAGGCGCTGTCCCTTAGTAACTTGGCTTGTCTTTATTAGCGGCTGGTACTTGGATTTTCCAGACCAGTCTTTTTTGCTCTCAATATTAACAAATACATTGCCACCTAACCTGTGAAGCCAGGTTAGCTCAGGGACCTTTTTGCTTGGCTGTCATTGCTTCATCTGTGCTTGCTTTTTTTCCCCAGGGTGCCTTACATGGTTATGAAGCTGAAGGCATGGCTTTTATTGCCACCTGAAGAGTGGTTTGCTTATAAAGACTTTCTGCAGCTTGCTTTTCCTCCTCTCTTCCCACCCTCAAAGTCATTTGCTATTTAAAAAGAACACTATTTATATAAAACATATAAGATACCTGTATCCTGTTCAGTATAACTACAGTCAGATCCATGGTGAAATTATCCTTTCACTGTGGTAGGGAGTTATGACCCTTCACAAATGTATGGTGCAGCCTTCAACTGTTACATCTGAGGTACTCCATCTACCAGTATTCTCACTTTTGCTAAACAAACAAGTTGCCACATTAATTACAGTGGTAACTGCAGATCTTAAAGTAATACTTTGCATTCCCCCCCCAATCTTTAGACCTCTTATTGTGAAGAAGCTTTTAAGAAAATTATTTCTCCAGTGCTTTTTCTTTTCAGTCATTTAAAAATGTGTTTCTATGCTACTCTCTGCCTATAGGCAATGCAGGCCTCTCTGATCGTATTCTGTTTTCATGACTTAGAACTTGATAATCTGCTTTGCTGCATATAACCACTTAAAAGGCCTTTATTATATATATAAAAAAACAAAAAACAAAAAGCTTCAAGCAAACTGTCTATTGGTGAGCAAGTAGCTTGCCCTGTGTTATGGGGCATAGTATAAGAAGTTGCCTGATGATTTTTTTTTTTTTAATAGCGTAAACATGCCTTTGCCAATCTGCTGATTGTGATCTACGTGGAAGAGGTGTTACCAGGTTAATATGTTTTGGTTTAAACACCAACTTTTTGGTCCAGTAAATGTACAATGTGTCTCCCACAGTGGACAGTCAGTTCCATAAATTTTAATGCCTGGCCTCCTCCTCCTTGATGGGACTGGCTGGTCATACAGGGGTATATCCAGGACATGTGCTTCAGTCTTGCAGAGGTTGGTTTTGTTTATTTATTGCCTTGAGCTTAGAACAACAGTCTTGAAAATCTTATTTTGGAATGACATAATTTTTATTGCTATTTCCCTTAACTTATTTTTCTGTTAAGATATTTGAATTTTGTTCCAGAAATTTTTTTAGAAGCCTTTTCAATAAAAAAGAAAAAAAGGAAAAAAAAAAAAAAGAAAAAAAGGCTTCTTGAGAGCTTAATAGTACATTCTGGAAGACTGTTCTTATTTAATTTTTTTTTTAATGACTGATTTGATGCTATTCTCTGCCAAAGTTTAGGGTTTATTTTTGTTTTTGTAATTGTTCATGTTAGCTTTCACTGATAACTGAAAGAAAACGGTGAGAGATTGTAAGAAATTACAATGGCCTTCAGTATACTGCTTGTGTATTTTCTACTTTTCCACTTCTGTGTTCCCTTTTCCCTAATCCCAGAAGGGCCAGCATAAGACTTCTGATGCAAGTCGTGAGAGTACTGTAACTGAGTAGTGAAAACCATTTCCCGCAAGGTTACAGTGAAGTGGGCAGGTCCATCAAAGGATCTCTGCGTGAACCCTTAAAGCGGAAGATGCTTATAACTTTAAAAAGTACAGCTTTATTTTTTTTATATATATATTTTTTTAAATCCTAAGATGAAGGAGATGTTGAGAGATGCTCCCTTTCAGAGAAAAGAATACGTGGAAGAAGCTGGAGTTGCTAACCTCTAGCTTTCTTGAGGAAATCTTTGGATTTAGCATGTATAGCGAAGCAAAAATACTCATCTGTTAATTTGGTATTCTGTATGTTCTGTGCCCTTAAATGTAATTGTTTTGAAAATAAAACTAACCTTGTTATGTGATGTTAAAAAGCAGACTTGTGTGCAATGTTTTAATTTTTTTTTAAGAAAATGTTTGTATATAATTAAATGGTTTAATGTGCTTTAATTGGCCTAAGGTAAAGAGTAGTCCTAGAATGTAAACATATATGATTAGAATTTCTGATTTCACTGTGAGATTTCTGAACTCTCTTGTTTTTCAAAGTGGTTTGTTTTGTTTACAAAACATTTTCTATTATTTCTTTCATGGTGTTGGTTTAAAGGCATTTGCTTCACTTCTGTTCTAATATTGAATTCATGGTATAGTGACATCTGGTGACAGCATTATCAGTTTCACTGTGTAAAGTCAGACACTTTGAGCAAAAATGGTAATGATATGACAGTTCTCTGTGTCTATGAATACACGTTTTTAAATGAGGTGGTTATAAAAATAGTTGCTGTGCAAAATGTTAGTAGTCTTCTTCAAGAAGAAAGCAAATTTTCTAATCACTAGAGCAGTCTCTTCATTCATCTTCTTATTTTTAAAGCACAGTGTCAAAGTGATGCTGCTTTACCTTGTATCTCTGATATAATGTTTTTTTTTAGATATCTGTGAAGTATTTTTGGTTTTTGTTGCTGTTATATTTTTCTGCAGATTTTATATGAAAAAATACCAGTTAATGAACTGCCTTTTTGGTTTTTTTTTGTTTGGTTTTTTTTCTTAACTATTCAACTAAAATACATTTCAGACCAAAACCAAAAGATATAACATTTGAAACCTGCCTTTTTCCTTGTCCCTTGTTGGTGTTGTGTGGTGTTTTGTTAGTTTTTTTGGTTTTGTTTTTTTTTTGGTTTTGTTTTTTTAAATAAGCCAAATGGGCATGTAGATAAGATCGCTATAATGGATCCAGGTCTCTTTTGGTAAAGTGTTATTTAAAGGTCTGTTAAGATCTTACAAGACAATATACTGAAAAAAAATTGTAGTAGGAATATAGATTTAGAAGTGTTAATGAGATTAATACAGCTTAATTATATTGTAAGTTGCTACTGTCCTTAATGACAAGCTTTTTGTCATAGAAATGATGTATGATAAATGAATTTTGGTCTAGTGTATAGAATTATCATATTGCTATAAATCTTTGAAGTAAATCTGATGCAAAATTTTCATAGTTAGCATTGCTGGCCCTGTGTATACTGTTCTTTGTATACTGTATGCATATTATTTTGCCTACTGCATTAGTCTTCAAACTAAAACTCTTATTAGAGAGTATTTGGATACTTCAGACTGTGTTTCTTGCAGTTTACATTCCTTTATCATGGCATTTTGTCCTGTCTAAAAGTATTGTATGGAAATGTTTAAAACTTCTGTACAAAGTTTCAATAAAAATAGAGGAAAAAACCCAAAACCAATAATATAATAGATATTTGTGATGCTGTTTTGGAGAACCTGTCCATACTTCTCACATGCATTCTTACTTGTGGCAAGCCTTGCATCCCTATATATATATAGGGTGTTTCCTATTTCCCCTGTTATTAAAAAGCAAACCTCTTGAAGCAGGGATAGAGAAGTAAAGCAACCTAGATTTTTAAAAATATTTTTTAAACTGCATTTTTTTTGGCTGCAAAAGCTTTAGGCCAACTGATGTTGTGGAGAGGTGGGGCTGGGGAGGACTGGACTGAACTGGTCTGTCTATGACCTGAAGCTCAGGGTGCTAGCAGGGCAGGCAAGGCTTAGCCACCTGCAGCACCCAGCAGAGCAGCAGCTTGCATACAAAAAGAAATGGGGGTGAACCCTCATGTAGCAAAGCACCCTTGTTGGATATCATGCAAGATTACAATTGTTTGTCCTTTTTTTTTTTTTTTTTTTTAATTTAACCATTTTTTGCGTGGGACAGGCACCTTCTTACTTGATTCTGGAGTGCTCTTAAATATCTCCACTCATGCTTTGCTATCCATCTGGGACTGCCCCAGCCTGGATGCCTCTCTGTTTGCCTTGAGTTTATTTCTGACTGCAATCTAGAAATGAGTCCTGGTGCCCAAGTCCTCCAAGGAGCCTGTGCCAGCAGTCACCCTTGAAAAATGAGGTGTGTGATGCTGTCTTTTCATTGTAGGAAGTGGTTACAGCTTGTGCTAGTCAGTGCTTAGATAGCTCCTTGGGAGAGGGAAGGATACCTTCTCACAATTTTTATTTGAAAAAAGATAAAAACATCAACACAGTTCTGTAAGCAGAGACCAAACATGAGTCTTCCACTTCCTTCTCCCCCTCATCCCTGTCCCCCATAAGGACATATTTTAGCAAATAGCCATGGAAAACACGGTGTGAATCATGGCTACATTGTCCAGTGATGATTGTTCAGCAAGAGGCAGGCAGACCTGGTGGCTAATCACCTGTGGATTGGGGCTTAAGGTGTTCTTTTAGAGATGGGATCTTGGCAAAAATCCAAGAGAAGGATGTTAAGCTCGGTTTTTCAGCTGCAGAGGAAATGCTGCATTCATCAAAATGATTCTTAATGGTATTTTTGCTGCTGTGCTGTAAAAGTGGAAGCTCTGCTGTTGTTTGTTGAAATAATGGTTAAAAAAACCATTTCTTTTTGAAAGGAAGCTTTGGATTTGGGATGAAAAATAAGCAGTTTCTTGCCTGCAGACTTCGTTTGGATTTATGATTTCCAGGAGGGAGTGGGACTCCTGTTTATTCATTAGTTAGCTGTTAATTAATTGATTTATCTAATTAGTTATTAGGTGATTATTCAGTGAACAACTTTCCATTTCACTGATTTTGAAAGAGGTTCAAGAAGCCTCTTCATCACCAGCTGGTTCTATTTGTATTCATTGGCAAAGTATCTGTCAATCCCCAATTTACTGATGTTTGAGACTTCCGTGTTTCTTTGGGTGTGGAGTCCTGGCCCAGGCAAGTTGGGGGCTGGTTCAATAAATGCTGGAGCAGCATTTATTTTGAAGGTTCACTGGAAAACCCCAAGGAGATGGTGGTAATGAGTACTCTTTGCCTGCTGGCTCTGAAGTGAATTTGCCCTCCTTGGATGTGGCTGTCCCAGTTTGCCCTGTGCATGTTCTCAGTGCCAGGAAAGTGAACAAGCCAGGAGGTTTCAGCTCCGTGCTTTCTTCCCGCCTCTCTAGCAAGAATGTTGAATCAAGTTGTACATAGTGGGTTTTTTTGGTGGTGTTTTTTTTTTTTTTTTTGAGGTGTTCATGGACTGATAGGAATAAGCAGACAGTCTGACTTCATGGTCATCCTGTTTATAACCCTTTAATTTGCCAGCCACTATTTTTAGTACTTGTCTGAACCATGAAACTAGTTTCGTAAATTAGCTGCGAGTATTCCAGTATATGTGCTGTAGTGTACAGGGGAATTTGAGTAAGAAATTGCCCAAGTTCACTTTCACTTGTGCACACCAGTTGGTGGAAAAGCTAGTTGGTTTCGGAGCCTAAAATTGTTACTTCTTTACAAAAAGCACGAGGGTTTAAAAATTGTGGTTATGGTCCTCACATATTCATTTAGAAAGTTTGGGGTTTTTTTTATTAACCATTTTCAGCTTTTTCTTACTCCACTCTTTTTTCTTTTATGGAAGTAAGGATGTACACGATGGGTGTAATATCTGCATGTTAGGAACCAGTTCTCTAGTCCTTAAAAGATTTCTCTTGTAGAAGGGAGCTCTTCAGTGGCTTAAACTAGCCTGGATGGTGCTAGTGGTATATCCTTGGTCTCGAGTGTGGGGGACTTGGTTGGAATCCACCCTCATGCCTGACTGCTTTGGACAGTTGCTGGTATTTCTCCCAAGGCTGGACTATTGCTGGCCTTCCAAGGCTGGAAGCCTCCAACCCAGAGAATGTAGAAATTAACTGTGTTTGGCCTTCACAGTGGTGACTCCACCAAACTAGTGTTCGTCTTCTGGAAGCCATGTAGTGCCTGTTTCCTTTGCCACTATGCAGATTTCCCCCAGTTATAGGGGTGTGATAGCTGGTTTGAAAAATCCTGAACATGCCCAGAGCAATTACACTTGGAAGAACCTCTGTGGATTTGGAGCTGCCTGCACATGTGCCATGTTAGACAGCAAGCAGTTCCCTGCGGGAAGAAGTACCAGGCTCAGTATCACATGGTAGGGAGGTGGCTTGGGTTATGAGCTCTGGTCATGTTGTGTACTGTTTGCAACACACCAAGACCTTTGTCCTTGATAATACCACTGACATTGTCCCTGGAGCATCTAGGGAAGCAAATAGTAATGGCAGCAGCATGAGGGAGGTTTGATTCATTTGCCTTCCCCACCTTATAGAGAAGCTAGTGAATGGGGGTGCCAGACAGCTGATGGAGCTGTCAGGTCCATGTTCAGGCAGCCTTTTCCTTTTGAACCCTTGGGGCAAGGGGATGATGGGCTTCGGCTTATCTTGGAAGTAGCAGCCATCGCTTTTGGACCCTTTTTGTCAGTGTCTAAGTCTTCCAAGCTACTGCTAAACGTTTGGGTGAATAGAAAAGCTTAAAGTAAGTTGATAAAATACTAGGGAAGCCAGACACACACAGTGTTTGGAGATGGAAACAAGGCTGAGTTAGAGGGGAGAGATTGAAAGAAAGAGCTGCTTTGAGAATAGAGATGTTGTCCAGGATTAAAATTCTTACTTAAAATTGGTCCTGTCTTGAGAAATTTGATAGTATAGGTGACATTCTTGAGAAATAAGCTTCCAAACTAAGTTCCAGCTTAATTCTGGAGCTGGGTTGTATGCATTATTTTTTTATCCACAGTCTGTTTACATGGAAATTATGTCATATTAAACATGTTACTAGGTAAAATTGTCACTGCAAGGACCTCTTATTCAGAGGAGGCATAACTGGCTTTCTTAGGAAAGCATTAAACTCAGCCAGCTGAGTTCTTGAAAAATGGGGAGGAAGAAAGAACACAACTGCTTTCTGTGGTGGTTAAAATACTAAATAAGTCTAAAAATACAGTTGTGCACAGGATTTATTCTTAAACTTATCTAAGGATAACTTGATCAAGATCTTGATTAGACGAGGCTGCGCAATGAAGTCTGGCTTTGCATTTTGCTTATCTCAGGATCTTCTGAAGGTGGATCCTGTGAGGCTAGGCAATGGCAGTCCCAGTGCATGAGGAATCAAAATGAAAGTTTGAGAAACTGTTCTGAGATACCTTAAAACTGGCAGCTCCTTGCTTTGGGGAGAGGAGCTGATGACCTGAACTGGCAAACTGCAGCCACATATCCCTTTGCAATGTGCTCAGGAAGAGATTTTACCAGCGAGAAGTAAGGAGATGGCAAAAGAAGCCCTGGCTTCTTGACTGTGGTTCCTGCTTCTGTATCACAAGATTGGAGAAGGCTTCTTTTCCTCTTGCCTTCCCCTTCTTCTGCTCCTATCATTATCTTTTTGTTCTCTTCATTGGCATGTCTTATGTTTTCTTTTTGTTTGTTTTGTTTGTTTGTTTTTTCCCCCCACTCTTGATTATTTAAGTTTAATGACTATGTAAAGTAAAATTGATTAAATGTATCCACATCTAAAAGTCGTAAGATGAACAAAACCTACTTGTAGCTTCTGGTAAGCTTGGTCTTAAGTTTCCAGTAAGTAGATTTAGCTGACCATGAGTGTTACATTGAAGTACATAATATAATTTCTTGTGGTTGAGAAGAAGAGAGTAAGTTTCTAAATGCAGTTTTAAGAAAGGTATATAATTTATTTTTAATTGTGGCCAAATGTTATGTTAATTGTTTCTAGTACTAAATCCTTGAAATGGCCCTGAATTGGGGAGGATTTTGTTGCTGTTTACTTCAGATTTAGAAGATACCTTCTAGAGTTCTTTTTAGAAAGTATCAAGAGTATCAACTCTCTAAAATGAATTAAATTCAACTATGTTCTGTGTTGAGACTGGTGTGTTAACTGTGATCATAGCATACTTGTATTGCTTGCTTTTCAGTTCAATTTCTTTAATAATTTCCTTTGATTGTAAATGTTGAGTTAGAAAAAAAAAAGATATATTATGGCATTTAGGTTCTTTAAAGAATAAAGATGGATTTTGGAACAAAGGGGATACTAGCATCACTTTGACTTTAAAAGTTGCTGCTTCCTCTGCATCCAAGACTCTGGCCTTCATATTTGCATCTGGTGTACTTGCTAGTTACTTGTCTTATGCCCTGTTTTTTAACAGGGTATTTTAAGATCTAATGCTAATTAAAGATCCTTCTTGAAGATGGGGTGTTATTGGGGTGTTATTTTTAATTCAGACTGAGTCAGTTTTGATCCACCAAACTTATTTGTGGTGATTTGCCTGCTGTAACTTTCTTGATATATATATACCAAATCCATTCCTAAATTAGTATCACACCTTTTTGTTCAAAGTTTGATAGAAATACAAAATGTTTATCACATTCAGGAGCACCTGGGCGTCTTGCGTTTGTTTCTTATTCTATATTGGGAAAACTGTATGTCATAGTTACAGAAACCTTTGTCCCTGCCTAGTCTCCAGCTTTCCCTAGACTGATCCCTTCCCACCCCTGCCCAGGTCTGAACTTCCAGGCAGGTTTCCCCATTCAACACATTTTTGTTGCTCAGTTTCCAGACATCCTGATAGTGCTCATCGGTCACTTGCAGGCCGTTTTTAGCAGGGATGCAGCATGGCTCCCACATCTTCTCTTTGCTTGATCAACCATTTTTATCTTTATTTTGATCTTTTCTGAATAGCATGTATCCTTTGGTGGTTGTACCCTACTTAGGACTTCAGTTCTGTGTTTATGCTTTTATAGTAATTGCAGCTTTGCATCTTGCACCAGAAGTCCAAGTTTGTTCCCTAGGCAGATAAACACCAACCCTGCCACTGGCTGTGTTGTATGCCTGGCTATGGTTTTTACCAATATTAGCACTAACTTTTTTCTTTGCTGTCCATTCTTAATCTGCTGATCTGTTTCATCTGTCTGCTGTGTCATCTTGAGTACTAAAACAGGGTCTAACAATTAAATGACTCTTTCCAGCTTCACCTTATTTCTCACTGCAAAGCTGCTCTTCTTTCTTACACCAGTGTTGATCTTGGCTACTTCACAAATGCATACGTGGTTTTTATTATTTTTTTTTAAAAATCTTTTTCACTAATAAGTTTCTAGTATGTTAGTATGTAGTAAGTGACAGTAAGGAGCGGTTTTTTTCCTCCTAGTTTTGCTGCTTTTGAATTGTAGATTTTTTCTAAACGTAGATTTTTGTGTTCTTTGACTTCTACCTCAGTAAATAATCTCAAAACAATCTTTTGTAACTGCCTAACAACCAAAAAAAGACAATTTTATCCTGCTATAGCTACATTGAGGGGATGATCAAACAAATTATGATGGATTTCTTTCTGTTTATAATTTAAGGAGACATGCCCACTGACTTTTAAGTGCTTCCTGTTGAACTGAGTAAGTGTCCAGAAGAACTTGAGTACAGTCCTAGCCCTAAAACTGTTTGATGACTGCTTCTTTTTCTCCCTCTAAAAACTCTTTTTGGAGGAGCTTTGGTGGCTTGAGAAGCCTTCATTTTTAGCCAGTTATGTGTTTTTCTATTCCTTTGACTTTGTCCTCTGTTGAGATCCCTCTGGCCAGCTAACAAGATGGAAAATTGAGCAGTGGTGTGAAGTCCTATCGCATGGCTCTAGTTCCAGCCACAGTTTTGTCCTTCCCTTTAGGACTGGGCATGTGGTTTCTTGTTTTGCAGGAGACGGCAGCATTACAAAAGGTTGATTTCAAGGTCTCGTCACGTTTCTGGTCTGTTTCCAAGCTGTTCTTTGCAGCTTCATGGCTGACAAGCTTATGTTTGTTTGGCCTCTGGTAGGATAGAAGATACTTTGCCATCAGAGTATACCCCATTTTTTTTTTCCTGTTTGCCTATTTTTAATACACTTGATGGTTGCTGTGCAAGTTCTGTATGACTGATGAAAAAAAAATGTTTTCAGTTTTTACTCCTGCTGGTGGTATATAACTTCCCCTCAAAAAGAAGTTGTTGGTGCCGTGTTGCAATACTTACTGGCTACTAACATGCATTTGTGGTTTTGGTCCTGGGTGGTAGTTAATAGTGCACCCCCATCTGTTTTCATTTGTGCAGTCTGGTGAGATGCTGAAGAAGGCTGTGCATTAAACAGCTCTTTGCTCACGTGGGTGATGACTATGCTTAGGCTGGAAGACTGGTGAGGAGAAGGGGAGAAACCAGGGGTATGGAGGAAGTGCTTGGGGCGTGGAGTTCAGTTGTGGTTTGTGTGACACCTGGGGCTATGTGTAACTTCATGGGAATAGCGAAGTTTAAAATAAACTGGATTGGACTCTATGCAAAGGTGCCTGGTGATCTTGATGAGTGTAGATCCACAGCAATGGTGTGGGGCCTCCCTGATGGTGCAGCTGCCTGGTAAATGTGGCTGCAGTGATCCTCACCTGTGGATATAGCAAACAATACATAGCAAGTATGTTTTGTAATGTACCTCTGTTGTGATTGTTTTGCCCAACGGGTACAGGGTTGACATGCTAGTTACTGTGTTTCTTCTGGGCAGCTCTAAGTTCAAAAAATGTGGGGGTAGAGAAGTGGGAAATTTTAGTCTGTAGACAGCAGTCCTTCAGTCACTTCTTCCAGGGCCAGTTTTCTTAGGAAAAACCCTTGGACAGTCTGCAGTGACCTCCCTACTCTTCCTTCCATGGCTTGGTCAGGTCCGCAGGGCTGTACCTTCCTGAGAACAAGATAACTACTCACGGCCAAATGATACTGAACCAAGTGCACTCACAAAGTTCACCAAGTTCACTAAGGACGAAGCCAACTGAAAGTGCCCTGGCTTGACTATGTGCACAGGAGAGGGAACCAGAGCTAGAGTTGCATACCAGGACTTACATGCTCTTGCTAGCACTTCCTGCTCTTTGGCATGGATATGCTGGCACTGGCTCCCATTTTCTCTTTTTTTTCCTCCCCCATCTTTGCTTCCCCACATCTGTGGTACTGGAATTGGTGCTGGCTCTTGAGGAAAAAATGTTGTGGCTCCTGGGTTGGGAGCCAGGCAATACCATTTCTTATGCCCTCAACTGTCTGGCTCAGAGGCAAACCAAGGAACCTGTGTCTGTGGATATTATGGTTAGCAAAGGCTAGCCTATATATAGTTTGGTTGATGGCTTTAGGCAAGCTATGATAAACCATGGTCTTTTTTGGAGAAAAAGAATGAGAGGGATTACAGTGACAAGCTTTCAAAACCAACAATTAGTTTATGTTTTCAAAGTATGTCCACAAGTGGGGAGGTTGCAAAAACGCATAACATTTTACAATCCTTAATGTAGAAATCTGTGGCTTTCTTTTCTTGTTCGTTTTGTTTTGTTTTGTTTTTAAATACATGGGACTTGATCTCAGGCTTCATTGTGTTTAGCAACTGCACATCATGTTGGACATACAGCCACTCAGGGAATGTGCTGATCTGTTGGCATGTATAAAAGAGACAAAAATCTTATGTGTCATTTGAGGGTATGAGGGATGTAGAGGAGTAAGCTTACCCGGTGACATCTAACTTAAATCTCCATGGTTGTAAAGAAGATTATGTCAGAAAACTCCACCACTGGACACACAGCTGTTTGTCTAAAGGTCTCAATCAGACAAGGTCTCTTTTGAGCAGAGCTCTGTTTATGGATCAGCATTTTTTTATGCAAGCGGAAAAGAAGTAGCAGCGTAAACTTAGCAGTATTTTTTTTATTCATTGACCTGACAGATTTCTCCTGCAACAATTGTCTGAGCACCGCAGAGGCTTCTGCAACCTAACCACTCACAGCAGGAACAGCAGGAGAAGACCTGAATGGCAGATCCTATTGCTTTCTTTCCAAGAGTGTATTTTCAAGCCTGGGGTTGGAAGCACTACAGGTGGGCTGCAGTGCACAAAATACGAAGTCTGTTAGGTTAGCTGCCCTTTCTTCTAAAACTGCTCATTTCCCTTACTAATGTGGGTAAGTAGAATCCTAATGGTCAGTGTCAGATTCTTGTTTGAAAGGCAAAACCTCCTAGATAGTAATGCATAAGTTGGTGCCTGCTTCACAAACTCAGTTCTTGTTTTTCTCTTCTTTCTTGAAGCCAGATTTCTGGGACGGTCCTTAGATCATTAGACTGTGGGTCTCACTAGCAGTGATACTGTCATTTTTGGCTCGTCTGTGTGGAGCTGCTCCTTCACAACAAATGAGGATCTTTCACCAGTAGCTCCTGATTGAAATGGGTTTGAGTGCTGAGATTCTGTGTTGATGGAAGCAGCATAAAACCTGTCCAGAATTTGGCCCAGCTTCTCTTAACTTTGTGCCATGCAAGTCGAGCTAAAATAACCATAAGGAAATTCTTCATGGGGAAAGTCTCAAGGAAAGAGCCTCTGCTCTCTTCTCTCCCCTTGTATTTTGGCATGTGTGGAGGACAGGGTCAAGTAAAATGGAGTTGTTACCTTCCTCTGGCTGTTGCTGATGTTTCTGCAATAACAGAAGTTTGAAAGAACACTTTCCACTATAGCAAAACAACATGCGGCTGTGATGCAGAATAAGAGCTTTTGTTCTATGCTCTCTCCTAGCTGCTGGCATTGTTGTGAAGACACTACTTGATTTTCTCACTTGGCTTTTCTTGATTCTTTTGTTCACCTTCAGGCCTGTCAGCCAACAGATTTCACAGTCACTCTTCCCACTCCTTGAGTATTACTCAAAGTACTCATGCCATAACTGCCACTTCCCAGTTCTTCTCTGATAGTATTTGGTTGTCCTTTTCCTTGGTTTGTGAAGGAAGAAAGGACTGCATGTGACTGCTCTGTGGTAGTTATCACACATATTAGAAGATGAAGAGTAACAAAAAATATGAGCCTACTAAGAATCCAGTCTTGGAAGAAAAGCCTTGTACTGATGGGACACTCTTTAATATTTGAATCCAGTAAGTAGAAGTACTTGAGAGACGAGGCAGATTTAAAGGGGGGACTGAAAGTATTAACAAAGGCAGCATCATCAGCTATAGCATTGCCATGCAGTGCCTGCATGATTTTACATAATTGCTTTTATGCTGTTTTCCTAGCAAAGGCCTCTACAGTCTGCCTGTCTATCTGTCAGTCTCTCCTTAGTAAGTTTTGAACACACTGGTTTTGTTCCAGGTAAGCTGGAGTGAGTATTGGAAATCTCAGAAATTCAGTCTCCTGTAACATTTGTGGAAGTGGCTTCTTTTGTGGCAACAGGACAAAGAAAGTTGTAAGGAGACCCAATTAGTTCTGCAAATGTTTTGGGGAAAGAGGTCCTAAGCATAAAAGGTGTTTACTTGGAAGTGTAATGAGTGATGACGAAGGCAGTCATCGGTAGTCAACTGCAAAATAGTGTTATTCCTGATTTTGAGCTAAAATATGACAAATTAATATAGTATAATCCCTAAAATATCTTAATCCCTTCATCCTAAAGTTTCACACTGTGACAAGAGATACCTTTGGTATTTGCCTGTTGTGAGAAACCATAGTTTTAATGTGTTAAAGAATTTTGGCAAGGTAGCCACATTTTTTAATGTGTGAACATACTTGTCTGGTCTCTCTAATTGCTTTACAACACAAGCTAAACGTACATTGAAAAAACATCCAGGCATTTTTTTGCTGACCTTACAACTGTTTAGGCTTTTTGTGTTGAAAATAAATTCCCCAGTTTCTGCACTTGGAGTGAGGGGGATAAAATTTCTGATTGATAGTGAGGAGCAGTAGGTGTGATCCTGTGATCACTCTTGACTACCACAGGGCAGTTAGCCCATGGAAGCAAGAAAACATTTCAGGCCATCTGTACTTTCAAATGTCTTTCAAAGAGCAATCAACACTGCAAAACATCATATGTTGAACATCTCTGCTCTGCATTTGGAGGCTTATTATATCACTTTGTATCCTCAGGGAAATGAAAGAAATGTCACATTCTGGAATGTGAGCTGCACCACATGTTGTGAGATTCTGGTACCACCTTTTCCCACCAATTTCCATTAAGGGATCTGGACATTAAACAACCCTTTTTCTTAGTCAGAGTTTACATCACTACCTTAGACTTAGGAAACCTACTTTTAGTCATCTTATATGTAAGGTGATTAAAGGCTTACACGAGTTTTCTTCTGTCTGGGAAGGGACAATGAAATTGTCATGGTGGTCTGATTTAACAAAGTAAAATCTGAATGAAGCTGAAAATCAGCTCTTTTATAACTTTCCATTTACAGCTGTTGCTGTCTCACTGGACAATTAGACTTGGGAATATATCTTGATGTGAAATACTGCAAGGAAGGCAGGAGAAAGCTTATGCAGTTTGCTTTGCGTTCAGATGGACATCCATTTAATTTCCTTTCTCTGTTTCATAAAATACTTCTTGTTGCCAAGAGTATATAAATTTGCATTTGTTTTCAAAACATTCTAATTTGTACTTTATGAATATTTTCATAGATGTTATTTCACATCATTAGAGTGCCAAATCATTTTGATAAAGAGCTCTGATATGCAGTGAGCAAGAAAGCATTGCATCTGTTTTACCTACTGTTTATTGGCTGCCTGTCCCTCAAACTTGTTTTTCCAAGGAGTGAAATCTCTGCATGTTAGACTAATTACTGCAGATCAGTTCCTTAACTCTTAAAAAGGCTTGGATGTTGGCTAGGCAAAAGTAATGAGGGTCTGAGTATCTATTGCGCACATGCAGTTGAAATGACAATATAAAATGAATGTGGTGCTGATTATTGTTTCTGTAGCAAGCCGTGGATTAGCAATCACATCACACTGTTCACCATAAATGTTGTGACGAACAAAATTAATAAGCAGCAATGCTCTAGGGACCTTAAAACTGTTGCAGATTCATAATTGCGCTTTGCCACTTATATTCACTTACACCTGTCCAAGGGTCAGCCAAAGTAATACCAGGTGAGTTAAATCCATTAACTAGTTCCTTTTTCCTGTTGTTGTTGTTGGGGCCTGACTGCGAAATTGGTGGGAACTTTGCTATTGCCATAATTCACAGAGGAACCGGCTGTTCGTAAAAATTTACTTCCTTAGGAGGACGTCTACTTCTGCTTCCACATTGCCCTCTCAGATTGCAGAATGATATCTTCCAGCGCTGAGCCGTGCAAGTATAAGTGTACCTTCTAATTGCATAACAAGAACAACCAGATTTATCTCCATTTCCTACTTTTTTCTATTTTTTACAGGATGTAAAAAAATTATTTTTTTATATTTTTATCTATACTTTTTATATTTTTATCTTTTTATCTTTTTTTTTTAAAGCCTGAGACTGCCGCTGTGCTGAAGCGCACTGTTGAGACTCTGATGGAGAGAGGAGCCATTGTGAGGAACTTGGAAAACCTGGGAGAAAGATCTCTACCTTACAAAATCTCCAAGCACAAGGAGCGCCACAGAAGAGGAGGGTATGCGTGATACATTTCTTCCTTAAAATCCTTTAAGTGCTCCTTTAAAATGTACATAAGGAACTCTCCTAGTTTGGTCTCTCGTGCTTTTTGGGAGTACATCTGTAATGTCTGTGTAATGTAATCTCAGTAAGGGGTTGTGTGGCTGTCTGTGTTTGTGTGTGTTTTACTTGAAGTGTTTTGTGTCTTTTATTCTGTGTGTGATTTTTATCCTTCTGGAAAACCTGGCAGCCCATGGATTGGACAACTGCACCCTTTGCCGGGTTAAAAACTGTCTAGATGACCAGGCACAGAGAGTGGTTGTGAATGGTGCTGTATCCAGTTGG